>ML787232.1:398154-419022 GCA_009831015.1 Picea engelmannii
CACAAGAGCATTGGAGTGAAGCTTGGAACAACAAAGACCCAAGGAAGCGTTCATAAGGTATGTCTATGACCCTTGCCTCTTAGTTCATTCAATAGACTAAATCTAGGGAAAGAGTATCATTATGTCATGTTTTGTTCTAGATCCAGGTGGATCTAGGGAGATCGGTTTGTGTCCGCACTTACAGATTAATCTTGAAACACTATCATGGTCTATCTTGACTTTAAAATTCCTTCTAATGAGATATCATCGTCATTTTCTTATTGCATGTAAAATTACTGTCATTTATTTTTCATATATATTTCACCGAGTATTTTCCCTTGAAATGTTTACTTTCAAAAGCAAATGGTCTCCCTTCTTGCATCAATATTGCTCCAATTCCTTGTCTTGATGCATCACATTTGACTATGAATGTTTTATCAAAATCAGGCATTGTCAATACTAGTGTAGAATACATAGCAATGCCCTTAAGAGTGAGAATGCCAAGGTAGCATCTTCATTCTATACAAATGATTTTTTCTTCAAGAGAGATGTGAGGAGGAGTGTTACCCACCAAACTAGCAGCCTCATCAAGATCCCTTGAGGCACTAAGGCGGTACCACATAGGACAAGTGCCCAATGTCATCGCATCACACCTCCTTCCTTGTTCAATCCCAACTCCTACGCTAAAGGACTTTGGGAGGCTTCCCTAACACAACCACTTCGCTCAAAATTAAATTGACCAGTGCCTTAAACAATAATAAGATGAAGGTAGGAGTTAATTATTTAAGATAGTTGATCTGAAATTATATATAGAAAACTTGAATAATGTAGATCAACAGACAAAACCCACTCTAAAGGTGCGAGATAAATCACTAAAAAAGTGCAAAAGAGCGATGAAAGCCCTTACCAATTCCTCAGATGTATTTTTTAAGTATACCTTTTGGTAATGTGGTTGTACTTTGAGTTTTTCCTTGCTATCCTGAGTTTTCAAATCTGTAAATGCATAAGAATAGTACAAAACAACAAGAAACATGGCACTTTTGAGGCCTCCCACAAGTGCTAAGCACCTTAGATCACTAGATATGTGAGCTAGGAAGCTTGGGAATCAAGTTAAGAGTGATTTCCTATGCCTGAAGCTTTAGATCTGCAACAAAATGGTAATTTCCAGCATGTTGGAAATCACCTTGCAAATTTGGGGTTCAAATTCCCCTAGGGTCAAAACACAAAAATATATTCCAACCAACAAATTACTTTGTTGTGGATTAAAATTGTTGATATATTCTAGAAAATAATAGATCTAACTATAGAAAACAAATATGGAAATCAAACAGGGGTTTCTTGAGATAATTACTTACTTGGGCTCCATGTATGGGTGAGAAATTTGGTAGACTTGGTGTATGCTTTGTTGTTATAAATTTCAGATATACACAATTACTCGCAATATCCTTGTGAAATATACAATAAATTTGGAGCAAATCGGAGGGTAAATTATCTTTGGGTAGAGTATAACTCTATGACAAAATCCCAAATATCTACTAGCTAGAAAGATATAGAACTTTTGGAACAAGCTAGGAAATATTTTTGGCTTTTTATTTTTATTTAAAAGCTGAAAAGAAAAAGGGATTTTGGAATTTTTGGAATATTTGGTTGAAGAATGTGAGGTTCACCTTGGCCTTTGCTCTTACCTCTAACATGGTAGATCGCAATCACAACCCCTCCTAAGTCATCTTCGGTATTTGCAAGAGAGACTGAGTTTGGAGTCGAGGATACTAATTGCCCCCAGTTCTCCTCTAGAATAGTTAAATAACTCTTTATTCTTGCTAGTAAAGCTCGCAATGGTGATGTTTTCCAACCAGTGGATCAAATTCGACGCAAGTGAGATCTTTCCCTAGGTGAAGATACTCCTCACAAGAGTTTGTCCACCCTTAGGGTTTGAACCACTAGACACCAATAAAAGAAGATGATGGGATGAGAAGTACAATCCTTTCTTCCATGTGACTATGTATCCCCTCAATGGATTGACCCACTTGCAAATGAAACAATCACAACTACTATTCTATCAAGCATAATAACCCCTTAACCAAGAGAGACAAACATAGAAGAATTGACCAACAATGTGCTAGAAAATAAGTTCAATAATATGGCATTATGATCTCACAAATTGTCCACCACCAATTTGAGAGGAGGATCTAGCCTTATATAGTTTTCCTTGTTGTAATGGCTAGTTTTCCTCTCTCCCAAAAATAATAATAATTTGACTTTTTATCCACAACCCAAAAATTAAGTCATTACAATTAAAAATATTACATTAAAAATGCCCACAAAGGGGTTTAATTTGACTCAAGTATGCAATGGTTAGTTCCCATGAGGCTCAACTTGCTTGATTTGAGGGAGAATACAATTAATTGTGAGGTAGATTGCTTGAATGAATGGGAAAACACATGTGTTTGACTCCCGTGCTCCTTTAGATGGTCCAATGCTTCATTTGTTAGCCCAAATGGCTAGGAGAGAAAACTGCTTTAATTGATTGGGAAACCCATTAATTGATTGAAATCCATGGATCACTTTATTAACCCACGGTATATTTAAATTAATATGTGAGCCTATTTGACTTAGTAAAGGAGGATTTAATTCTTTTGTCCACCCAATTCATTTTATTTGACCAACGTGTCCTTTTAAAATTGCCCCGGCCTCTAAGAAGTGGTACAATTTAATTAGAGGGGGATGATTTCGTTCAATGATGCCACGGCTAGCTTGATTTACCACATGACTTTGCTTTTATGCTTGGTGAATTATTTAAGTGTTGGCCAATGATTTGGGGGTGGCTTCTCTTATTAGTCCCTGCCCATGGCAGCAGGGACACGATTCTTCCTTCTGCACGCAAACCAAAGAAAACTTTTAACCAAAGTTTTAAAACAAAACAGATGTGTTATACTAAGTCTTGAAAATTTTAGTTTTGGAGTAACGTTTTATCCTAAGTTTTTGTCTTATTTACTGTATGAATCAGTTTTCCCATTTTTCATTCATCCAGAAGGAAATTAACTCAAAGTTCTTCAAGATAATTTGGTTTTTGCAAGGTCTTTTCCCTAAGTTTTAATTTAGACATCTTATTTGGCCTCTTATCGAGGCAGTTTTGATGCCTGTCATTGGGACTACGTGTTCTGACTCCTGTCAACACTCCTGGGATAAGTGTTATTCACCATACCTTCTGCTTCCCGGTGAACCCAGTGCCAGTAAATGTGCCAGCTTCAGTGCTAGTTGTTTCATATCCAGTTATAGAGGCGGAGCTTCAACCAGTGGTTCCGCGGGCTGCTCTCCAGTCCAGGCGGGGAAGCTTGGGGCAGTTGTTCTACGGGAAGCTTTTCATCTCCAGGTAGAGGACCTTCAGTCGATTCTCCTAGCGACTTCTCTTCTTAAGGCGAAGCAACTTTAACCAGCGGTTCTCTGGGCTGCTCCACTCCGTTTAGTATAAACCCTTTCCCGTCCCGTCCCGTTCCGTCAAGATTCGCGCCGCTGGCTCCATTTATGAAGAAAGCTCTTGTTACTGAGAGCTTCTTCACGTTTGTGACTTGTTAAAATGGATGAGCAATTCCAGCGCCACTAGTGCAAACAGATCCATGTTCTGCGATCGAATCGTGGGAGCTCGAATCGAATTTTTCTTTCACGGCTATTCGCATTATGGTACGACTATTTCGTTTTATTTTTAACCTTCTCGTTGTTCTCTAGATTGATCAATGGAGCACAGTATTCCCCAGCTTGACTCTCTCAATGAACAATGAGGGTTTCCGTTTTATTTGTTTTCTGAAGAAAAAAATGGCAATTAATTCCTACATGTATAATATGGCCCTGCAAGCCATGGCCCCCTGAGCCCCTGGTTTCCTCTGGTTTTCATAGAACCTCATGTCGTGCTCTTGGACAGCGATCTCGTTGAATATTTTGGCCACCTCACCCGATTTTAGCCCTTTGATAAGGCTTATCTAGTGCGCAAATCTCTCGGCGACCTTTGAAGCTCTCTGTTTGATTATCCGGGACTTATTAATTAATTAATTGCTTGAACGATTATTAATTAGTGATGCTTCTTGAACTCAATCTTGTGAATCTCTAGATGGCACTGACATGGTTGCTCGGACTATGGTTATGCTTTCTCTGGTTATGCTTTCTCTGTTGCTCTTGTCTTTGTGTCCGTACTTAGCTTTACCACCACCTCAACGATCGGTGGTTCCTTTGCTTTCATTGCTCTTAGCGTTGCTCTTACATATGAAGAAAGAAGAAGTACTATATTATATGAAGAAAGAAGAAGTACTACATTAAAGAGTTTAACTCCACTCATAATCATCAGCAAAAGGCGTACATAGGGGCCAATATTTCTTGGAGATCTAAAATTCTTATTGCTCAATTAAGGACCAATTCTCATCAACTCCGTTGTGAAACAGAGCACTGGAAAAGACCAAAAGAAAAGTGGGAAGAAAGAGTATGTATTTTGTGCTCGTCCGAAAAAGTGGAAACAACATTTCATTTTAGAATGTGAGGCCCTCAAAGACAACAGGAAAAATTATGCAGGTATTCTGGCAGCTAGTTCTTGAGATAATCTATTCAACAAAGAGTTTGTTGAGAATTATTGTAAAACTTCACAGGAAAAGGGTCGAATACAAAAGGCAGATGGAAAAACAATCTGTCCCATAAACTATTTTTAGCCTCATAGACGTTAAAAATTCTTTCTTTCTTTCTATGTTGCGGGTGAATATGAATCTCTAGATCAACACCTAGTGGATGAAAATAACAGTTGTTTCACTCGTGCCCAGGGCACAATGGTTGCATCTCACAAGCGCATCGCTCAACCATGTCCAACACCTCCACTACTCAAATCATTACAGACATCGACAACCAGAGGCAACTTATTTTGATAATAAATAGGATCTATTTCATTTTATTTTAATACTATAAATCACTTCTAGCAACCTGTTTAAGCCAGGAAAAGCCCATTCATATTAACACAAGTTCTGTCATTTATGTTTTGGTCTGCATTTTCTAATTTGTCTTTTTATATAAGTCAATCTTATGAATTAGATTTATTCCAATTTTCATACGTATTGCATCTAGAGTAAATTTTGTAGTAACTCATTCAATCTTCTGTATCACATCATTAACATCTTAGTTTATCCATTTAAAATCACTTAGTTTATTCATTTAAAATAACTTAGTTTATTCACTGATTTAGCATAATTTAGTTTGTCATCCGTTTTCCAGAAACCTTAGATTAAGTTTCTTAAAATTTGTACTTGATCATTACATAAAGATTCTTAATTTCTTGTAGCCTATTTATTAATCGATTAGGTTATTAATTATTTTGTAATGTAATTTATATTCAGATTTCCAACTTAACAAGTTTAGAGTAGCATTCTTAGTTAATAATCTGATATAAGATTCATTGGAATTTTGATAGCTTATAATCTTATTTCTGTAGCATAGAATTAGTTAAAGTTTTATTTCTGTAGCATATAATTAGTTAAAGTTTTTCTGGGCCATTCGGGAACATTTTGTGCAACAGGAACTTTTTGTGCAACACTGAAAACGAGAGGCAACTGCCTTTCTGCCTTCTTCGCAGGGAACTTTTTGTGTAACACTGAAAATGAGAGGCAAGTGGCTTTTTCCCTTCTTGGCAAGGACTTGTTGCTGGGCAACTCCCCTTGTTGGTGGTAGTTTTCTTTTACAAAGGTTTCCCCTTATATGGTCGATGGGTTCAAATAAGACAAAAAGTAATTAAGGGGTGACCCCTTTTACACATATGTCATGGCTAGCTTGGGAGCCCATGTTCCTAATATAATCTACCCCTTTATTCAATGGTCTTTCCAAGTACCTTTTATTATGAACTTGGGATAAAAAATAGGGCCTTTTATAGTATTATTTAATTTCCCTTTTTAATCACTTAAAATATAACTTTTTACATGTTTTTTATTTGATTTTTTTGAGTTCACGTAAAATCGTTAGATTTGGTGAATTTCAACACATGGTTTTTTTTGGGATGTTATTTACTCTCCCTTTGATGCCTGGCCCATCTCTGCATTTCGTGGGATGACCTTCTTTTTACCATGTTTACTAGTAAATATGTTTGTGTAACCCTTTGACAACTGATTTTGCTTTAAAAACTTGTTGTTTGTAAAAATCTCGACGTGGCATGTCAAGTACAAACTGTGAAGGTCAATATGAGTCCTTATTGTATTTTCGACCTCGAGACCCTGTGCATTGGGATTTTTTTATTTTCCTCAGTAAATGTGAGATGTTGTAAATTGTGAGACTTCCATGTTGAGAACTATTAATGAATAATGCACCATGGCCAAGAAGATGCGCATAGACTCTAGACACATGACCATGTGGAAAATGGCATAGGTGTGCAAGACCATGGGCGGACTAGCCCTACAAAGTGTGATCACCCCTACAATACGAAACAATGGCTCCATAAAATTGTGTGTCCTAATAGATCCACCCCAAGGCCTCCAATCCTATCTAGGATGAAAGGCAGTGAGAATGGCTACTAGAAGGACTAGGCAAGGCCAACCTCCAAGGTCTAGAAGTCCATAATAAAATATTGTCCACATGACCTGCAAGGCTTTAACTTGCATCTTCCTAGGCTTGCAATGGTTTATCCAAGTAAAAAATCATAAGGTACCTCTCCGGGAGGTAACAAGGACTACAATGTGTGCATAATTGTTAACAAATTTCCATAATGTCCTGTAAGACCCAAAAATCCTTGAAGAATCGTGTTATTCTTAGGAATATGCCATTTGTGATAGTTTGAATATTTTGAGGGTCCACCTTAACCCCTTCTCATCAAACCATATGACCCAAATACTCTACTTCTTGTTTCCCAAAAGCACATTTGGACCGTTTTACATACAATTGATTGTTCTCAATAATTTGTAGGACTTTATTCACATGTTTAATGTGTTATTTCCATGATTTTATATAGACAAGTATATCATCAAAGAAAACCAACACAAACTTTCTAAGATGGGGTCAAATTGTTTTGTTCACAAGGCTTTGAAAAGTATAAGGAGCATTAGTCAACCCAAAAGGCATGACCAAGAACTCATAGTGCACTTCATGTGTTCTAAAATTTATTTTGAGAATGTCTTATTCTCTTAATCTGATTGGGTGGTATCATGATTTAAGATCTAACTTTGTGAAATAATCCACTCAGTGAAGCTCATCTAATAACTCATCAATATTTGGAATAAGGAATTTATCCTTGATGGTGATTTTGTTTAGATATTTATAATCAAGACACATCTTCTAAAAATTATTCTTTCTTCTCACAATCACTACTAGATCCAAAAAGGAACTCCTACTTGGTTTAATGATACCTACATCCAACATGTCTTGTACCATTTTTTCAATCTCCTCTTTTTATTGATGTGGATATCTATAAGGAATTTATTAGGAGTGCTTCTAAGTATTAGTTGAATTTGATGTTCATGATCTCTAGATGGAGGTATCCCCATAGGAATTTCTTGGAAGACCCTGTGATGTTTTTTCGATGTACATTTTAACTCCTCTATAATATTTTCATCCTCTGGCTTCGCTTCCATAGAATAAAGTCTAAACATGACTCCACTACTACCATTCTTAAGGATCTTTTTCATTATGTGATAGATGATGCCCTGAGAGGATGAAAATTTAAACCCTCTTATTTCATACTAAATTCCTTCCAATTCAAATCTCATGAATAATTCATTATATTTTGTAGAAATTGTACCCAATGTTCCCAACCATTGAATCCCTATAACAACATCTTCTCCTTCAATGGGAATGTCATACATTGGGCTTGATAAGTTATATTCTCACATACTAAGTTTAATGTTATGGCATTTTCCTCCACAATCAATAATCACCACCCCCCCCCCCGTTGGCAACCAAAACTTGAAAATTTGTCACTAGATACACAAAAAAGTTGAGGTCCTATGCTAATATTTTATCAACTAAGCTATGGGTTATACCTAAATCAATAAGAACTATGACCTTTTGCTTCTTAATGTATCCTACAATATTAAGGGTTTGAGGTGCTTGCAATCCTGCTAATGCATGAACAAATATTTCACACATGTCAGAATCAATGTTGTGAAAAAATTCTACATCTTTTTCTTGCTCTTTTAAGTTCACAAGTTCTTACTCAACAACTTGTGTAGATGCCTCTATTTCCTCCTCGTCATTATTTTCCAAAGTGAACATTTTTGTTTCTTGGCATTTATGCCCTTTTGACCATTTTCTATTACAACCAAAGCATATCCCTTTTTCTCTTCTTTCATTCATTTCCTTTTGTGATATTTGAGTAGGTTGAGGCATGGTTGCTCTATGAGGCACAAATTTATCTCCACTTCATGCAATGGTAGACTTGTGTGTAGTCTTATTCTTGGCTTGAATATGATGAGCATATTGTTTGTCTTCCATAACATTTTCAGGATGTTTTAAGCAAAGCTCATGTATAATGTCTTCTTTTAATCCACCCATGTAAGCTTCCAACAAATGTTCGGTGCTTATGTTATCCATCCTTCTAGCCAATACCTGAAATTTTGAATTATAATCTTCACCTAAGTTCTTGATTCTTGTCAATTGACTAGAGTAGTCTTGTTCTCAAACTTTTCAATATTGTGCTTCTAAGTCTCTTGTAAATAAACCCCAAGTATAATGATAAGAATAAGGCTTCCTTTTAACTACCCATTGATACCATTAATAGGGTTTTGTCTTAAAGTGCAAATTTTCCAAGGAAATCCTTTGATTATCGTCCATAATATTATGCAATTCAAAGTATTTCTCTATTTGGTTCACCCATGTAAAAGAATTTGTTCCATCAAACTTCCTTAATTCAATCTTGGGAAAGTTGATACCCTTAGGAAACCATCTATGATTAGCTCTAATATGAGAGTTAAAACATTTTTTAATATGCTTATTAAGGAAGGTTGTTTAACATGAATACTAACTTTATTGTCACGATTCCCTTCGGTCACATTATCACTTTTAGGGAGCCTCTCATCTAAGGTTTGTATGAGCCTGGCCACCATTTTCTGTTCCATCTTTTCCCTATTTTGATCCATATTTTGTTCCATATGTTCTTTATTTTGATCCATATTTCATTTCATTTTTTATCCATTTGTTGTATTTTTCTTAGTTTGTTTACCAAATCAACATTTTTCACTAACGTATCAATCAATTCATTAAATTGGTTCTCCAATTTGTATAGGTGGTTATGTATATCTTCATTTTCTTGATGAGTCATGGTTGAGCTCTCTGGAGGTTTGATTAGTGTAGACTTTTTTTCACCTCCCTTTTTTTGTGTGGGATAACAGTAATATTTATCTATATTTATTCTATATTTTAACTTTACCACACTTTTTCAATCACCCCAACTAGATCTTCCAAACAATTTTATGTCAATTGTAAGTTGCATACCTTTAAAACCCTGATTTGGATATTGTTTTACGGGTTGATCTTACACCTAATATAAATCTAAAATTTCTACACCTCTGATTTTAAAATTTCATTATGTGGTAGCCTAATATATATTCTCTACAATGCCATAGTTTTGACTTAATTCTGGTGTGCCAAGAAAAAGTTATGGTAACTTTCCCAAAACTTGTTGATTTTTTCCTTTTTAGAAAGTGAACTTGTATGGACTACCACATGTTCAATTTTTTAGATCTAATTCTCAAATTTTAACCTAAAATACAATGGTCCATATTATATTCAATAAAACTAGTGGCACTCAATTTGGATCTTTATAGAATCATATATGATTGTTTTACCCAAAACACATGTTTGAGACTAGTTTTAGGGCTAGTCAAAAACCCTAAATTCTACAACATATAACTTGAAAAGTATAGAGAATCAGAATCTAGAATATTTAGCACGGGTATTTCACTATGTCTCCTCAATCTTCCAAAATTTTAGCTATCTAAAGCACAAATTTCAATATGACATATTTGGGACTAATTTCAAGACTAGTCAAAAACCTTAATTTCCATAGCATACATTTCTGAAAGTATAGTGAACCAGAACATGAAATTTTTACCACATGTACTTTGCTATGTCTTCTCAAGCTCCCAAAAATTTTACTGCCTAGAAACTTCTCAGAAAAAAAAAATATAGTGAAAATGCGAAAATGACTCATTTGAAGGAACCAAACCCAAGAATTGTATGCTCTGAAACCAAATGTTATTAACCAAATTCCAAAAATAGAATAATATTAGAGAGAAGAAGTAACTCCACACCTGGAGAATGATAAGGACTCGATGAATAAGAAGCCACTTTGAGGGGGGAAACTCCTTTTACAATATATACAATGCATAAGAAAAGAATCATATACAAATGAATCTCCTTTATTATAAATAGGAGATAAAGTGAGCATGGTGTAACCTACCACTAAGATGATCTAACCATAAGTACTATTCTAATATTGAATGAGGGTTAGGCCCTTAACACATGGACATTTTCAGGGTCCTTATTTTTATTACTAGGCTTCCATAGACATAACTCATGGATAGCTTTGGCATAAATATGGACATGTTTGAGTACTTGGAATAAGGGAATTTCAATCACAATTATCTCAAGAAATCAAACTCAGTATGAGTAATTGGTTTGTCCAAATTTAGACTTTCCAAATAGGAAGGAGGTTTAATAGTATTAAATGGTTGTGACTAATCTAAATTTCCCAAAGAAGTGGTTTGTACTATTATAGGATTTTTATCATCATAATAGTCGACATGATCAACATAATGGTGTTCTAGCAGATTAGGAAATTCTTCATCATCTTGTCCAAGAATTATTGGGGAAGTTTGGTTATTGACCACTCTTCCTAATCATAGATAGATGTCTTGATATTCTACAAGGGAGATAAAATAAGTAGTAAAAGTAGACAACTCATCATTTTAAGTGAGCTTCGTCACTTTATTGTTTGGTTTAGAAACGGGTTGTGAAGGAATTTGAAGAGGTCTTTAAGGAGGCTAATTTGATGGTAGTTGTAATTGTTTTTGTTGGGGGAATTGTGGATGTTGGTGTTGTGGTTATTGTTTGGTTGGTTGTTGTGGCATGTTTCAAAAGGGAGGCCCTCACCAACTTTGTTACCAATATTGGTTTTGAGCCTGTTGGGATTCCCATTGCTACCATGCCATGGGTGGATACCAACTCTAATGAGGAAATTGATTGTTATCCCAAAATGAATTGTAATAATGATATGGGTCATGTACCATACCTATTTGTTGAGTCTACCATAGTAATTTCATAAAAATGAAGTAGATTTTTTATGTCCACTCATTGGCTCCCTAATATATATATTTTACTTCTAGTAATGAAGGACAACTACTATATCCATGGTTCTATTAGTATATAGCACATGGTTCTATATTGTTTAATGGGAAGTCTCTTTGTAGTGTACTTAACCCCAAAACTTTAAATCAATCACATAAAATTTCGTGAAAAACCCAAGAACACAAGAGAAAATAGAGATAAAAATAAAGAGTTGTGTTCACTTGACTCTTCAAGGGGGAAACCCCCAAGAGCAATGCTCCAAATACAATAACAATTATTGACAAAACAATACATAACCTTCTATTCAATATATAGTTATCCATAGAGAATCTTAACTACCTATTGGCCCCTTATAATGAGGGTTAGCCAGCTAATTTGGGCCTTATTACTAAAAAGGACCCGTTATTATAATGAGTGACTATTAACTAACTATTTAATGGGTCTTATTCAAGGAAGGTGGCCTCATACATTATAAAGTATCTAAGTAAGGGGGTTAGGGTAGGACCCTAACATTGCCTTCCCCATTCGAAAGCAATGTTGTCATCAAGGATGAAGGATAGGAAATTGTTGTAGAATCGATGTCAGTTTCCATGTGGCATCTTCTGGTTGCATATATTTTCACTAGATAAATACTTCCTCGATCGTGCGTTGGTGCAACTGGTGCTCTCTGGTATCCAATGTTGCTTCTAGTTGGATCCAAATGGAACCTTATTCATCAAGGTCTGGTAGGTTGGTCTACACTTTTCAATTTTATCCCACAACTTTCTTCAAATAGGACACATGAAAGACTAGATGAATCTTAGAGTGGGTTGGGAGAGACAGCTTGTAGGAGACCTAATCAATGCATTGTATGATCCGATAGGGACCATAGAACTTGGGAGCTATATTTTTGGGAAATTTATCTTTGAGTGATCTATGTTATAAGGTTATAGACGAATAGACATTTGATACCCTTCGTTAAAAGAATGTTCATAACTATGTTGATCAGCTTGTTGTTTCATTTGACTTTGCACCATAAAATTTTAGATCTACTACATGAAACTTGGAGGTGCTTGGTACATAGGATGTCATTGATAGGGGTTTTGGGCCATAAATAGCTTCATATGGTGTCATTTTGGTAGCTCCATGATAACTGGTGGTGTACCACCATTTAGCAAGGGGAATCCATCGTGCCCATTGGTGTAGCTTTTTGGAAGCAAAACGTCTCAAATAGGTTTCTAGGAACTTGTTGACCACTTATGTTTGACCATCGGTATGAGGATGATATGTAGTGCTCATATTCAATTTTGTACCTTGAAGTTTAAATACTTCTTGTAAAAATTTGTTGGTGAATGTGGGGTCATGATCTAAGACAATGGAAGTGGGAATACCATGTAGCTTAAATATTTGATCCATGAAGGCCTAGGCCACTAAGGAAGGAGTGAAAGAATGAGATAGGGCACAAAAGTGAGCATATTTTGAAAGATGATCAACAGCCACCATGATGACTGATTTTTTGCCTGCTTTTGGGAGTCCCACAATAGAATCCATTTAAATGTGTATCCAAATCTGTGTTGGGATTGGTAATGGTTGCAATGTCCCCGATATCTTCATTGTCTCTCCCTTGTTTCTTTGGCAAGTGTTATAGGATGCTACAAAGTCTTGGATATCCATTTTCATGTCGTCCCAGAAGAATGAATTCTTAGTTATTTCATGAAAGTCATAATTACCGACAATCGGTGGTGAATGTATCTCCTTCAAGACTTGTCATTCTAGGGCTCAATCCTTTTCCAAAACAATGCACCCTTTATACCGCAATGTATATTATTTCCATGTATAACTTTTAGGTGGGTTGGGATCTACCTGAAATCGTTGGATGAGTTGCATTAAAGTATCATTTTATATCCATTATGTGTAGGCCTCCTTAATCCATCACGGGCTTGGTAATGATAAGGCAAAGAGTCACCCATCCTCCTCAAATTGTCTAGATAAAGAATCAACCACAACATTCTCTTTAACCTTCTTATATATGATCGCATAATCATACCCCAACATCTTGGTGACCCATTTATGTTTCTATTGTGAAAACAACTATTGTTCAAGAAACTACTTCAGACTATGATGGTCAATATTGATCTAAAAATGCATCCCTATGAGATATGGGCATTAAGTATCCACTGCATGAAGGATAGCCATCATTTCCTTCTCATATGTGGGTTTTCCCAAATTGCGGTCACACAATTGTTTACTAGTGAATGCTAAGGGGTGTCCTTGCATTAATATTGCTCCAAGACCTCTCCCTGAAGCATCACACTCAAAGACAAAAGTATTATTAAATTTAGGTACTACTAATACTAGAGTAGTGCACATGGCATTCTTTAAAGAAGTGAAGGCCTATGTTGCTACCTCACTCCAAACAAAGGAATTACTTTTAAGGAGTGAAGTTAGGATAGCTGCAATTTTGCCATAGTTTTTCACAAATTTCCTATAGTAGCTTGTTAGTCCTAAAAATCCCCTCAATATCTTAAGTGTTTTGGGATGGGGCTAGTCTTGAATAGATGACACTTTATTGGGATCAACTTGTATTCCCTCCTGACTTACAATGTGACCCAAATATTCAACCTCATGAGCCCCCAAAGCACATTTGAAGCGCTTCACAAATAATTGGTTGCCTCTCAATATTTGCAAGGACTTATCAACATGCACTATGTGTGAATCCCATGTTTTACTATAGATGATCAAGATATCATCAAAGAATACTAGCACAAAATTGTGTAGGAAGGATTTAGAAATCTTGTTCATGATACTTTAGAAAGTGGATGGATCATTACAAAGGCCGAAAGGCATCACTAGAAACTCATAATGACCTTTATCTGTTCTAAAGGTTGTATTTTGGATGTCATCCTCTTTCATCCTATTTTGGTGGTATCATGAATGTAAATCAAGCTTAGTGGAAAAAATTTCTCCATGAAGTTCATCAAGGAGATCATCAAAAACAGGGATGGGAAATTTGTCCTTGATTATCAATTTATTGGGATCCTAAAAATCAGGACACATGCACCAAGTGCCTTCCTTATTTAATACCGTGACTACTAGTGATGAGTAAGGGCTTGTACTAGGACGTATGACCTTTGCCTCCAATATCTTGTGAATGATATTTTCTATTGCATTCTTAGTGCAAAATGATGGAAATAAGGACGTACATTTGGTGGTTAACTTCCTGGAATCAAGGGAATGCCATGGTCATGCTCTCCTCAAGAAGGGGGTAAACCCTTTGATGTCTCAAAGACATGATGATGTTTTTCAAGGACTAGCTACAAGTCTGGGTGGATTTATTGTGTTGGGTTATCCATAACATGTGGAATTAAATTGGGAAAACACCACAGTGGCCCTTCTTTAATAAATTCTCCATAAAATAAGATAATATTATTTCAAGAGAATCTACTTGAATCCATTGAAGGGTGTGTACATGACCCTCTTTAGTGAAACTCATATAGAGTTCTTTGAAATCCACGGTGATTGGTCCCAATGTACATAGCCATTATGCACATAATACTATATCACACCCACCCATATCAATGGAAAATATATGGGTTTTGAGTTGAAAGTATCCCATCTAGAGTCTAACATTTTCACATCCTCCCCCATATTTTTTCATACCTCCATTGGCGATCATGATTTGAAAGTTTTTCATTGGGTGTACAAAACAATGGTTTTCTTCTACCACTCTTTTATGAATAAAATTGTGAGTGTTTTTTCTATCAACTAGTACTATGACTTTCTAGTGCCTGATGTAATCCATGAGTTTTAAGGTTTGTGGAGTTGAAATGCCTTATAATGCATGCAGGGAGATAAGTGGTTCTTCATGAGAGAATGGAGGTTCGATATTCACTTGAGTTTGAGTGTTGATGTCTTCAACTTGTAATTCTAGTGTCTCTTCAATACTTGTGTCTTCAGTCAGGGCATGAGTGGTCATATCAATTTGGAACAATTTATGTTCTTTACATCGATGACTTGAGCATATTTTTCCTCACAATTATAACAAAGTCCTCATCTTTGGTGATCTACCATTTTCATTGGAGACAACCTTTGTAATTTCAGGGGATGAGTAGGAGTTGTGCTTGGGGAAGTACCCTATGGAGGATAAGTGTGGGGAATGAAGGTTGGTTTTTTTTTTTGTGCATTGATCGTCATCTTTGATTCTAGAGCCCTCTACGTGGCTTCCAACCATGTAGTAGGACGTTGCATTCTAACTTGTGTTTGAATCTCCCCCTTGAGACCACTAATGAAACATTATTTATAGAAAGAATATGTTAAGTTCTCTATACGGAGGGCTAATTGCTCAAATGCTTCCATAAATTTTGTGACTGAGCTTGTTTTCCATAACTTGGTAAGCCACCCCAAATAGTGAGTATCTTTCTCGAAACGTGCATAGATGGCTTTAATGAACTAGCTCCAAGATATATAGCCTACATCTCATTTTTCGTTCCACTCCCACCATTTCCATCATTTCGAATCTAGAAACAAGACCCCCACCCTGAGTTTCATCGCGTCATCTATAATCCCCTAGAGGGGGAAGTAGTGTTCCATCTGGGTGGCCCATCCTGACAGATCAGAACCATCAAACTTGTTTACTTCCACCTTAGGATAACAATGCCATATGTTATTATCTATTGATCTATTGTTCTGCAAACTCAAAAAGGGTTGTGAGTGGCTAAATAGTCTAGAGTTAGAAGTTTCTTCCTAATTTGGCTCAAGGTGTTGTGTGGTCCAATGGTTTTTTTATGGTATACCCCGAGTTGTCATACCCATCAACTACTTAGTCAATGCCTTTCTAAAGTTGTTGAACTTCTCATCCAACTTCTTATCCAAATTCTCATATGTATTCTTATCCAAAATCTCATCTAGCTTCAGATCCAACTTCTCATTAAACCTAGCTATCTTGTCCTAAATTTTCTTAAGTTGATCTTCCACGCCATCCAACTTGCTTGTAGTAGAGCAGGTGTTCATGTTGTCTGGAGAAGTATGAGGTGGTTTATAGGTACCTTTCATGCGTGAGCTCACGTAAAAAGGTTATTGCATCCTAGGGAGAAGGGAGTGTCAAGTTGTTACGGGGGAAATCCCCTATGGCTATGGGTTAAAGCCACAATATAGTGAGGACCTTTAAAAAGAAAACTCAATCCAGGAAGTAGCTAAGCATAAAATAACTAACCAATTGATCCTTGCAAAGAAAAACAAAGACTTACCTTATATCCTATGTTTGTTGTTGATCTGTCATTCAATCTTTGCTCCGAAGCTCCAACCTTTCTTTGATTACTTGCACACACACATAGAAAGATGTTGCAAGAAGGAGGTAGTTATCTGAATAATTAAATTTAAAGAAAATGACAATTAAATCCAATTAGTATTCTAAATCACTGGGAATTAAATGAAACAATCATTCAATAACAACTTAGAAGTTGAAAGGAGAGAGTTATCTTCATTAAATTAACAATAGAAATAGGATTGTTACAACATGCATCTGTTGGTGGCACTGCTCTGGAACCTGGATCCAGGTTCCTCCACCCAGGACACTAACTATAGCATCGCTGACTCCAAGGCTCATGCAAGTTCAAATAAGAAAAATGGGATTCTTCTTCACCAGATATATAGAGCAAGGAAAGGTTAGAAACAGGGGTTTTCGGGTATGAGGAAATGAATCAGCAACAAGGGAATAAGGGCTTGCATAAGGGGAAATAAATTGTCAGCATTATGTTGCTTCAAGTATGATTATTCTTCTCCTCTAGAATTTGGCTCATTTTATATATTCTCTAAGTGGTTGCAGTGGTTACAAATGGTTGTATATGGGAAAAAGGGAATTAAGAAATTGAAAAGTTGTAACCCCGCTCAAAATATGTAAAATTATATTGTTTTGAGCAAAATTAAGGTGTACGTGCCTTGCAATGTGGAAACACGTGTATGTACCTACTTTGCCTAGTTGTTAGGGTGTGTTCATCTCTAAAAATAGTGTTTTCTAAATAATTTGTAGGGGGAAGGGGGATTAAGGTCTACAAGTGGAAAAGGGAAAGTCCAATCATGTTATCAATGCATATGTGGTGGAAATTGATGTTATAACAAATGCCCCTTAATGTGTGAGGTAAGAAGAGGAATTTATGGATAAAATACATTGCAAATATGGGAGGTAAGGATGCAATAGGCCCAAGTGAAAATCGCCAAAACCATGTCCAAGAACAGAACCTAAAACAAAAAACAAGTAAGAGTAGTCTCTTCTCGAGGTGGGATACCCATGCTCAAAAGTGAAAAAAGCATGACTACCAAATCAATTACATTGTGGATCCATGAAATATGTATATATAGAAGCAGTGATCATGGACACGAAAATGAATACACGGTGGATCAATGTCAAAAGATATCATAGCCACAAAAGAGATACATAGTGGATCTATGTCTCAAAATCAGAGGAGGATATATGGAAACCATAGTTAAACAAGTTGATCCCTCATAAGTACCATATTCATAGAGTGGAAGTGGTATTATCTAACTCAACTCGAGAAATAGCATAAAAGAGATGATGCTACTATAGACCCAAAGTATTCAAATAAAATTTAGGTGGCATGATTCTACACTATGCAAATAGATGTGTTGAAGTCGAACACAGTGAGACACCATTTGATTATTGGTTCTTGATGTATACCATTAACAAACGTGAGACAACCGACCGATAATGATAATGGGCATCAAGGTAGCTAGTACATTCTAGCAAGTGTGAATAAAGGAGCTAATGTTGAACACTTGTAGAATCTATCAACCAAGGGACATTGATATATTCCCACTGTCAATAGCGAAGGAACCTACCATTGATGGMTGCAAGCCCCAAGGTACTAATAAAGAATYTAGATCCCTATCCAGAAGAAAAATGTGCCAAATTTGATAGGAAGAGATCCATTGGAAGGATGGCATTAAGGCATCCCTCATCATCCAACACTAGGAACARTAGAAGGACAAATATTTGGAAGAACTCARGCGAAAGATTGAAAACACCCAAAACTAAATATGTCTCTCGCATGCACCGGATGGAATAGCACATGAAAAATACCTTATGAGTAACGACCAATCATAAAAATAGYTGACAAAAGCGAGGAAACCACCAATGGGGTCAAATGGAATCWGAGGTATTGCATGAATCCCAATGTTTGAATAATGTTCTTATTGTCGAATACAAGGGAAACCACTTGGTCAGTGAGCAATGATGAAGTCTCATCTATTGAGCACAAGGTTAACTATCAATGAYGTAAATAGGGTCAAGGTGATACTCTAGGTCAAACTCTCAGAGAAATTTGCCATAGTCGATAAKATTTGACACACCAATAGGAAGTCAACGAGGACCTTGCATACTAGCACCAGTAAAGGACAAAGACACTTGTTGATTCTAAGAATTACTTTACATATGGGAAGGAYGACTTGAAAAGTTGGGAATTATGTGGAATGGCSAACATAGGCTAAAACTTTCCTTGAACAAAAGCAYRACACAATAAAGTAACTTAGGCAACATGGACTCAAAGATGAATGTCGACATAAGCCTACAACAAAGGAGGCATCAACAAACTCTCAATAATGACTGGAAGAATAACCAATTGGAGGAGTAAAACTTTGTGTAACTTGTTCAGTTTCCTAAATCCATACTAAACCCAAACTAATGAGACATAGACTCAAAACTTTGTACTTTTTTCAAGGGCGAATCGACTGTTGCCAAAATAGTGAAGAAAAGACTCTTTCCCATGCTCTTTTTTTTGTGTGTGTCTTTTTCATATTAGAAAACCTAAAAAGGAATAAAAGAATGTTATAGTATAGTGGAGGAAATGAGTGTAGCGGATAAGCAAACTAGTTCCAAGCGCAAGGAACATACCTATGCTCAATGCACGGAAACATGTGCAAGATATGGACACTTGAGGGAATGTTTCCTCCAGGGATACAGGTTTCAATTCGAAAAGGAAAAGATTCGAAGGCTAGCAACTGATGATAATGCATAAGCAAGAGGCTAAGTAATAGCAAGTTGAAGTCAACATTAGGCTGAAAAGCACAAGCGGTAAAGATGCAATGCATATACAACTTAACACAAAATTATGGGAGCCATGTGAGTAGTAGCTATAAGATAGATTAATAAGAATATGAGGTTTCAACCCAATTTCATGGTAGGACTAAACATGACTCTCGAGCCTATGAAAGTACTTTAACATGGGTGTCAAACTGTGAACAAGGTTCTAACTAGGGCACCCATGAATGTTAGGATCTACCATGTGAATTACAACACTTCTAAACAACAAAGAGGGTTTTGTGTCGCAACTAAGTGGGGTCGATCCTAAGGAAAAATGAACCGAGAAATGGATAATGAAAAATACATGAAGGGGAAAATATAACCTATATTCCATTTCTAAATCATTTCCTAACAGAACGGATCGACATGATAGACATCCACCAAATAAAATGCCTCCAAAGTCCTATATATATGACCAACAACACTCACCCATAAGTTAATAAATCTGATATAGAAACCTCTCATATTAACATATGTTATGGAATACAAAACTTGAAAACCCTAAAAGTACAATACGTACAAAGCACCACACAACCTTGTGGCTTATGCATAGTACTTCTTTAGGTAGATCCCATTTCTAGGTTGAGGCCAAAGGTTTCCTTAGTAACCAACATGTAAAGCTTCTAGTTCAAGAAGAGGTCAAATATCCATAATCATAGCTTCAAATATAGCCTCATCCGAAGGAAATTCAACATACGAGAAATAATGTAAATTGAGACTCGAAGACTCACCAAGACCAGGGCTCGAGGCCTTACAAACAATAAGATCAGACTCAAAAGGAAATTTCATATTACTCAAGCCAAAAGGGGAAAGAAAAGGCTCATGTGCCCCCATTGGATAGAACACCCAATCAATTGTCCATACCTTGTCTCGTGAAGGAAAACATGGTTGTAAATATCCTTTCTTAGAAGCAATTGAACACCGAGGATAAGATGCCACATAATTCACCCTTCCATGGTGGGGAAGATTCTACTCAAATACTATGAACATACAAAGGAGAAACTTGAGCTAAAGTTGAATTAGGATGGTGATTATCAAATGAAAGTTGATTAATAGTGAGAATGCTTCCATTGTGAGGAAAATGCATCACACGAAAGAGCATAGACACCATAGCATTCATAGCATATACATAACCACACCAAAGAAGCACATTGAATTCTAAAGGGCCTTCCACTACTATCATATCAACTAGGACAGTCTCCCCACCTAACATGATAGGCAATTGAGGAATAAACCCCAAATATTCTCTAGGTCTTCTGTCAAAAGCCAACAACTCACTGGTAGTTGACACAAGTTTGCGAGAACCCAAAGCTTACCAAGCCCAAGAGGATAAAATACTTGCAGAGGCTCCTTCGTCTACAATACATCGGTAAATTCCTTTTGAATTATCTTTAACCATTATTTGGAAGGGTGCATAAAAAGGAAGGAAAGACTCAACAAGATTATTCCAATCAAAGGAAACCATCCTAGGACTTGGAGGGAGCGTACTCGAACAGATTGGAATGCCCCCTTGTTCA
>ML787232.1:453463-466439 GCA_009831015.1 Picea engelmannii
ATATACAGTGGAGACTCTTTTGATAGAAGCGAAAAATGAAGATGTCATCTTGGGACTTGGCTTTGCAAAAGCTTCTAGCTCATCCTTAGGAGACCTTGCTCTTCAAACCACCAAATCAAGTATGTAGAATTTTAATCATGTTTTTCCTTCTTCTTTGGATACGAATGCTCCTCCGAGGGAAATGGTGGACCATTGCCCCTCTCCCGCTCCTATGTCCCCTTTGTCTTTGTTGCCACCCCTTCCCCCCCACCTTTCTCCCCTCAGTTTCTCTGAAGCTCCTCTCGTTCAAGCCCCCCCTGACCTCTCCCTTCCTTGGTTATAAATAGCTATTCCTCCCTCTACCCATCTCCTTCCCTTAACGATTCTCCCCCCTCCCTTTTCCCTAAGCCATCTGGTCCTGCGTTTTCTCTTTCTCCTCTTACCTCTAGCCCCTTGAAATTCCCTGACCCTCCTTTGCTTCCCCCTCCCTTGAAGTCTCTGTCTCCCACTTTACCCTCTTCTAAAGGGTATGTTCTTCACTCAAAGGAATTTTTAAAAGAGTCTAACTCCTCGAAAGACGGCTTGGTTCTTGATCCCCATCCTACTAAGCATGCTAGAAAAAAGTCTCATCTGTCAAATGCAAAAGAAAAAGTTGCAGCCGAAATTTGGAAAGGAACCCAAGCAACCATTACCAGGGCCCTTAGAGTGGAGAATAACCTGCATCCCCCCCTAAATTATTTTTCTATCATTCAACACCAGAGGGATTGGGGGCCCTAAGAAAAAACTATCCCTGAAAAGGCTTCTCTCGAGCCTTAATCCGGATATCATTTTTCTTCAGAAGACTACGTGTTCAGGGGCAGATGCCATAAAAACTGTTAGTCAATGGCTAAAAAATTGGTCCTTCAATGTTGTAGACGCAGAAGGGATGTCAACAGGACTAATTTTTGGATGGAGTTTTGACTTCAAGTCTTTATCCTCCTCTTCGGTTAAAACCTCCATCTCAGTAAAGCTCAAGCATAAAGACTATGATTTTGCTTTTTCTGCTATAAACATTTATGGTCCCTACTCTGACAGGGTACAGTTTTGGGAAAATTTAAAATCTGCAGGAGTTTTCAGCGATCCCCTTACGATGATAGGGGAAGATTTGAACTTCACCCTTTCCTTAAGAGAAGTTTGGGGCCTAAAATAGAGAGAAGATAGACGGAAAGGTTTTTTTCTTTCTTTCGTGGAGATGGAAAGCTTGGTCGACTTAGATCTTGTTAAACTATCTCCTACTTAGCAAAATTTCTGAATGGGAAATAATGCAATAGCCAAGAAGTTAGACCATTTTCTTGTCTCTGAAAAACTCTTGGACATGGGTTTCAGATTTAAGGTGAAAGTTGAATAAGGGGAAAGTTCATATCATCATCCTATAACGCTAAAATGGAGTTCGAGAGCGGAATCACCACATGTGCCTCTTAAAATCAACCAGTTTTGGTTGGCAGAGGAGGACTTTAGGAAGTTAGTCACCTCCTCATGGGTTAGGCTAATTCATGACGCTACTGAACCCTTTATGGTGCAATTTGAAGGGAACCATAATCATACTAAAGCTGCTATTAAAAAGTGGATCATGGCTTGAAAATCCAAAAGGCAAAAGGAGTTATTAGAGACTGAAGGAAACCTATCATGGATCATGTCTGAGATGGACAATAGATCCCTTAACTAGGCGTAACTTGAGGTACCTAAATGTCTGGAAAATAAGAGAAATGAATGGTTGGAAAAAGAAGAGATGGAGTGGCGCCAAAAAAGCTGAGAATTATGGCTTCAAGCTGGAGAAAATAACACAAACAAATTTCATCATTTTTCTAACCATCAAAGAAAATTTAACACTATATGGGAAATCAAAAATGAAGAAGGGGTCGTGGTTGGTTCATTTCGAGAAAAAGCGGAATCTAGAGCTCGCTTCTTTGAAAACCTCTTTCAAGCTCCTAGGGGATGTCCTATTTAGGAGATTTTGGAGGTAGTTACCAAGTTCCAGCCTTTGTTCTCTAAAGAAATGAACATTTCCTTAGAAGAAGACGTAATGGAACCAGAGCTGAAACAGACCCTTTGCTTGATGTAGAATGTTAAAAGTGTTGGACACACCGGCTACACTGAGAAGGGGGGGTGAACAGTGTAGGGATCTTTTTCCCAAACTTCTCTCTTACACAAAACTCATTCGTTAGCCATCACCATTTACTCATTACTTATTACTACCATTTATAACCAATTATATGTTAACATATATCAGCAACATATATCAGCAATATATCATCAACAAATCATCACCACAAGGAACAAAAAGAACACAAGATGTATGTACAATTTTCTTTTTATTACAGACTACAATCCTTGGGGTTTTTCAGCAACAACTGAATAGAGTACAATTCTACAAGAGAACCAGCTCTATAATGCAAGACTCAGCTTACACTATCAGCACCAACTGAGATGAGGCAACAATCCTCAACAGATATCAATCTGTCAACAGGTACATGAACTGCCATTAGTGCAGCCTGTGTATGTACACGCCTTGGCTCACTACAACCCGCATATGTACGCGATCAGTTTGCACTACAGCCTATGTATACCTTCTAATTTACTTAGGGTTTTCTTTTCAAGATCAACTCGGATCCACTGCATCCTTCAATCACATTCTCATCTATCTTTCACTGGCCAATCTGATCCAGAACCAATCACAACACATCCAATCTTTCTAACAACTTACTCATGCTTCTCAACCATACAATATGAATGCTACTCAATCATGTATAAGCAATCAGCATACTATAGCAATCATATCAACATTGAATCATAAGAGTGTTGCTCACTCCATCAACCAACATAAACCACATCACAACTACCATACCAAGAATGCCTTAAGAATTCACCACACAACAAGCAAGAGTATCCATCAAGACATCAATATAACCATACCAGAATCTCTGTGGCATATTTGAGCCCATAGAGTGCAAATCTGGAACCTACTTCAGCCTTTAACAGCCAGTCATCAGCTCAAACACCAATCTCCATGACTTCATCCACTGTACGTGCCATGTCTTCATACAGCCCATGTGTGTACGCGTCATGGCCCACTTCAGACCGGGTATACCTCAGAGACTAGGGTTTCTGAACCTCCAAGACTTTTGTCGTCATGATCTCAGAGTTTGCCAAAACTTTGATGCATCCATGAGATCCTCCATACTCTCTCTCTCTCATAATAGATCTTCAATCATGATCAAGAGATACGCAAGAGATACATTTTCACAAAAGACCCTTGCCTCTTATTTATACTCTTCATCTTCTAGGTCACTTAACCCTTTTCTAGGTCACTTAACCCGTTTCTAGGTTACTTAACCTATTTTCCTCATTCTAGGGTTAACCGCTTTCCATAAATATAAAGTTCTCCATTACTTTAACATTTAAATATTCCTTCTTGATTTTGTCACCTCAATTTATCATTTAAATAATCTTCTTTGATTTTGTCACTTCTCTTTATTATTTAAATAGTCCTTCTTGACTTTGTCACTTTACTTTATCATTAAAATAATAATTTCTTCTTTGCAAGCTCCTTGACTTCTTTGACCTTTTGGGGCTTCAAGCCAACATATGAGGGTCCTCCATCTTCGTAGGGTCATAACTCTCAAACCATGAGGAGTTATGTGACATTCCACATACCACCGGAAATGGCATGGCAAGCATTATCCATCTAGGATAGTTTTACCAGCAGCTTCAATGATTCTTCATCTCATTATTCCACACATAAGCATGGGTTCTCCAACCATACTTCTAGGATAACTCAACTGCAAAGTGTCTTCCCGTGACGGATTTCACCATAAGGGGACCACTTTGGAGTTCATCCATTTGTGCACCTTATCAACCATGATAAGACTATAATGATCAATCTAACTATGCATCATATATCAAAGAAACCACATCGATCCATCTTCATCTTTGCATCATGTATCAATGACAACTCATTGATCCATATTCATCCATGCATGACATCATATGCATCATATACTTGGCATCTATCCATTCTCATCAAGGACAATACATATTACATTTGACATCAATCATCAATCAATCACTTCACAACAATTAGTGACATCAATTAATCAAACTATTGGCATCAATGACATGATCCAATAATCTCCCCCTTTGGCATTGATGGCAATACCAACATTGATGTCAACACCAATTATTGATGTCAACATGTAGACAAGGCATGCTCTACATCAATAGTCATCAATCATATCAATCTAACTATCTMTCCCCATCAATAAACATCAACCACATCAATGTGACTATCTTTTCTTCTAATTGAGTCTTATTACTCTCTTTTTGTTCCTTGAGCATTTCCTTTAACCATGCTTATAGGATAACTCAACCGCAAAGCGTCTTCCTGTGAGGGATTTCACCATAAGGGGACCACTTTGGAGTTCATCCATTTGTGCACCTTATCAACCATGATAAGACTATAATAATCAATCTAACTATGCATCATATATCAAAGAAACCACATCGATCCATCTTCATCTTTACATCATGTATCAATGACAACCCATTGATCCATCTTCGTCCATGCATGACATCATATGCATCATATACTTGACATCTATCCATTCTCATCAAGGACAATACATATTACATTTGACATCAATCATCAATTAATCTCTTGACATCAATCAATGGCATCAATTAATCAAACTATTGGCATCAATGACAACATGATCCAACAATCTCCCCCTTTGGCATTGATGGCAATACCAACATTGATGTCAACACCAATTATTGATGTCAACATGTAGACAAGGCATGCTCTACATCAATAGTCATCAACCATATCAATCTGACCAACTCTACCCATCAATAAACATCAATCACATCAATGTGACTATCTCTCCCCCTTTGACATCAATGGCAAAGGGTCAATCCCCCCTTGGGGCTGCTCCCCCTGCTTGAACTCTCCTTGGGGTTGCTCCCCCTGTCTAAATGCCTTTGATCTTCCTCTGAATAATATCTTTCCTTTTGAACAAGGGATATCACTCTGATGTAATGCTGAAGATACATCACTCGTACTCCCCCTGTGACCATCACTCCCCCTGGAATTATGCATATGTGTTCTTTCTTCAAATATAGGGCTCTTTCCTAGTATGCATCTGATAAATAGTTCCTCCTAGAATCATGGGAAGAAGAATGACTCCCCCTATGGTTATGTCTCCCCCTATCTTCTCTGCAAGATGAACAATATGCTACCACATGACGATCCTTGGACCTGTTCATGCATCAAACTCATGCGATACCAAACATCATGAAGCAAAAGATATGTCAACAATGAAATAGAGAATCATGAGCAAAATATCAATGAATTACATCATGTACCAAAATGTGTGCTCATCATTGACAACACCCATGTACATCAACATCATACAATGTGCCAAAAGATATCATTCATGGAATGTATCAACCATATGCCTCTATCAACATGCCAACATGTGCATCTACCGATATGCCAACCATGTGCATCCATCAATATGCCAAACAATTGTCATATCACTCATGATATGTCTCTACCATGAACCAAGTGCCACCATCATCAAATGTCTCATGTACCAAAATATGTGTTAATCAAGTAATACCAATGATGTACTTTTAGCCAAATATTCATCATCTAAACATCAACATGCATCACTAGTCGTACCAAGAAAGTATGTCAACCATGAACCAATACCACAGCATGATGAATCCTCATACATGTATGCCAAATCCTCCATAAAATATGAGCCAATAAACTACTAGTAGGTGCCTCTACTAATGTACCAATCATGTATCAACTATAGATCAAGCTATGACTCATCAATGGTGTACAACATGATCACCTCATCAACTCACCAACTACATGTCTCAATATGTAGCCCATCCATATGCAAGATATCCAACAAGTAAGCTTCCAATAATACATCACAAGATATATCAATGAAACTCAAATATGCACCAGTCATGTACCCCAACAGATCAGCCTCAATCCTCCATTCATTACAGCAAATACTAAGCATCCAATAATACATGTACTAGTAGCATGCTTTAATAGATCAATGACATCTCTAGCTAGCATCAACATGATATATCATATGTCATAACTTCACTGTCATAACCAGTATTGTTCTTTAACAGAAAATGCCTCAATCCATACTCATGGGTTAGTGCCATGCATCCAAGATAGCCTTTCATTATTTGTATCATCACTTTACATAATCCAATATGTAATCATAAGAACCTGCAAAAAACAATGTCAGAACCTGCAACAAATTATGTCAGACCCTGCATCACAGTGTTATACCATCACATCAAGTTGCAACCCATGTGCATAGCCTTTTCCCAAGGCTTTACCACATATACGCGGCATGTTGCACAACCTCTTGCATATGTTTGCGACCTATTCAAGGTCAGCCTACGTATGTACGCAACTGTTACCATTGTCACCCGTGTATGCTTCAGTAGATGACACACTTGAGCTTCCATCAAGGCTTTCATTCTATTACGGTTTCTCAGTCTTCTTCACCCACTTCTAAAGGTGTCTCTACTTCTCAAAACTTGAGCTCTGAGCTTCCATCTTTTCAAATATGTCTCCCTTCCTTACTTCATTCCTTTTTATAGTCATGCTATGTGAAGTCCTCATCATGGACTTTCTTCTTGTGTTCCAGCACTCCTAGGATTTGTGGCCAAATCCACTACAATTGTAGCATCTCATGGTGTTACAGTGAGCAGCAATGTGTCCTACTTAATCACATCTCCAACACCTTATGGTGTTATGAAATCTTCTTTTATTTCTCCTTGCATAAGATCTGCACTCCAAATATTTGTGATCATATTCATTACATGAATAACATTGACCATGAAAAATGCTTTCATACCTTTGCTTTGGTGTCCATCTTCTTTGAGGTGTAGGGATGGCTTCTTAATGTATTCCTTGCTTTGTTCTTTTGAAACTTTCCTTGCCTTGTGTAGATGGTTGATTTGCAACATTGTCTTCATCCTTTGAGGGACTTACCTCATGTTTCCTTGAGGTGCTTTCTTCAGCATGTGTAGCTTCTCTCTTGTATCCAAGACTTGATTTATCATATGGTGATCTTTGACTTTCCAAGATATCATTCAAGATTTGTGAGTTATTCAAGAATTTGTTTGACGTCTCTACCTTCTTTCTAAGGTCAACAACTTCAGCTTCTAACTTATGACATGACTCTTCCTTTTCATTTATTTGATTCTTCAATAGTTCCTCTACCCTTTTGGCTTCTTCAATTTGGGTCTTGAGACGGACGATAGTTTCAAAAAAAATTCTAATCTCATCATCTACTTTCATATATTCTTTTTCATTTTTTAGTCTTGTGATCTTCTTTTGTGCTATCATCACTCGATTCTTTGTCTTCATTTGAAATGTTTTCAAGATCTTCCTTTGTGCTATCATCACTTGATTCTTTGTCTTCATTTGAAATGTTTTCAAGCTCACATTTAGAAATAATGTATTCAAGATTTTTTGGAGATTCTTTACCTTTAGTGATCTTGATGGAGTGTTCTTCAATATCTTCCTTCTCCTTATTGCTTTGATGTGTATTCTCTAGCTTTAGCCATAGATCCTTGGTGGAAGTGCATTGCCTCGTTCTCTCTTTGATAGGGCTTGAGAGTCCACTAAGAATTGTCTTGAGAGATAATGCATCATTCTTCTTTCATTCCCTTTGAGCTGCAAACTTTGACTTGTTCTTCAAGGAAACTGATCCTTCAATGGTTGCCTTCCAAATACCCGCTCCCATTTCCTTCAAATGTACTCTCATCTTTATTCTCCATGTAGAATAATTTTCCTCATCAAGGACTGGAACTTCATCATCCATTTGTGTGTCTATGGATCTCCTTCAAGCTTGTTAAGGCTTATAGTGAAGGCCTGCTCTAATACCAATTGTTGGACACACCGACTACACTGAGAGGGAGGGGTGAGCAGTGCAGGGCTCTTTTTCCCAAACTTCTCTCTTACACAAAACTCATTCGTTAGCCATCACCATTTACTCATTACTTATTGTTGCCATTTATAACTATTTATATGTTAATATATATCAGCAACATATATCAGCAATATATCATCAACAAATCATCACCACAAGGAACACAAAGAACACAAGATGTATGTACAATTTTCTTTTTATTACGGACTACAATCCTTGGGGTTTTTCAGCAACAACTGAATAGAGTACAACTCTACAAGAGCACCAGCTCTATAATCCAAGACTCAGCTTACACCCTCAGCACCAACTGAGATGAGGCAACAATCCTCAACAGATATCAATATGTCAATAAGTACGCGACCTGCCAGTAGTGCATCCCGCGTATGTACGCACCTTGGCTCACTACAACTAGCATATGTACGCGGTCAGTCTGTACTACAGCCTCTGTATGCCTTCTAAGTTACTTAGGGTTTTCTTTTCAAGATCAACTCGGATCCACTGCATCCTTCAATCACATTCTCATGTGTCTTTCACTGGCCAATCTGATCCAGAACCAATCACAACACATCCAATATTTCTAACAACTTACTCATGCTTCTCAACCATACAATATGAATGCTACTCAATCATGTATAAGAAATCATCATACTATAGCAATCATATCAACACCAAATCATAAGAGTGTTTCTCACTCCATCAACCAACATAAACCACATCACAACTACCATACCAAGAATGCCTTAAGCATTCACCGCACAACAAGCAAGAGTATCCATCAAGACATTAATATAACCATACTAGAATATTTGTGGAAGATCTGAGCCCATAGAGTGCATATATGGAACCTACTTCAGTCTTTAATAGCCATTCATCAGCTCAAACACCAATCTCCATGACTTCATCAACTGTAGGCGTCATGTCTTCATACAGCCCATGTATGTATGCGTCCTGGCCCACTTCAACCCATGTATACCTCAGAGACTAGGGTTTCTAAACCTTCGAGACTTTTTTCTTCATGATCTCAGACTTTGCCGAAACTTTGATGCGTCCATGAGATCCTCCATAATCTCTCTCTCTCTCAGAATAGATCTTCAATCATGCTCAAGAGATACGCAAGAGATACATTTTCACAAGAGACCCTTGCCTCTTATTTATACTCTTCATCTTCTAGGTCACTTAACCCATTTCTAGGTCACTTAACCCATTTCTAGGTTACTTAACCTATTTTCCTCATTCTAGGATTAACCACTTTCCATAAATAGAAAGTTCTCCATTACTTTAACATTTAAATATTCCTTCTTGATTTTGTCACCTCACTTTATCATTTAAATGATCTTCTTTGATTTTGTCATTTCTCTTTATTATTTAAATAATCCTTCTTGATTCTGTCACTTTAATTTATCCTTTAAATAATAATTTCTTCTTTGCAATCTCCTTGACTTATTTGACCTTTTGGGGCTTCAAGCCAACATATGAGGGTCCTCCATGTTCCTAGGGTCATAACTCTCAAACCATGAGGAGTTATGTGACATTCCACATACCACCGGAAATGGCATGACAAGCACTATCCATCTAGGATAGTTTTACCAGCAACTTCATTGATTATTAATCTCATTATTCCACATATAAGCATGGGTTCTCCAACCATACTTCTAGGATAACTCAACCACAAAGTGTCTTCCCATGAGGGCTTTCACCATAAGGGGACCACTTTGGAGTTCATCCATTTGTGCACCTTATCAACCATGATAAGACTACAATGATTAATCTAACTATGCATCATATATCAAAGAAACCACATCGATCCATCTTCATATTTTCATCATGTATCAATGACAACTCATTGATCCATCTTCATCCATGCATGACATCATATGCATCATATACTTGACATCTATCCATTCTCATCAAGGACAATACATATTATATTTGGCATCAATCATCAATCAATCACTTGACATCAATCAATGACATCAATTAATCAAACTATTGTCATCAATGACAACATGATCCAACAAAAAGTCTGGGCCCAGACGGGTTTACCGTGGAGTTCTTTAAATCCTTCTATGACCTGTTGAAAGACGAACTGCTCCTCATGGTTATAGAATCTCAGAAAGAAGGTAAGATCTACGGCCCATTAAATTCAACTTTTCTTTGTCTCGGCCCAAAGAAACATAATGCAGAAGCATTCAAGGACTTTAGACCTATTTCTTGTTGTAACGTTGTTTATAAATTGATCGCTAAAATCATAGCCCGAAGATTAAGACCCTTGCTGAGTTAAATTGTTGGACAATAACAGTTCAGATTTCTTTAGAATCGGCAAATAAATGATGCAACGGTGATTGCTCAAGAGGTCTTCCACTCAGTGAAAAAGAATAATCTTAAAGAAGTCATTTTAAAATTGGACCTATCAAAATCCTATGATATGGTTAACTGGACCTTTCTAAAGTTGGTTCTTATACAATTGGGCTTGAACTTAAGGAGAGTGAATTGGATAATGGGATGCCTTCAAAGTGAGTCATTTGCAGTGTTGATTAATGGATCTCCCTCTAGATTTTTCAGAGCTTCAAGGGGGTTGCGACAAGGCTTCCCTCTTTCCCCTTTCTTATTTATCATCATAGTTGAAGCTCTGAGCAAAATGATAAAAGAAGCATGCTCAAATAGTGTTTTGAGAGGTGTAAGGGTATCTGACTCAAAGAGGGTTTCTCATCTTGTGTTCATAGATGATGTACTCTCCAATGTGTATGACTCCTTATAAGATGTTTCAAGACTCAAGATAATCATTGATTCATAATGCAAAGCTATGGAGATGCAAATTAATCCAAAAAAACCTTTCATTGTACTTAACAAATGCACTGAAGTGAAAACAAACTCCTTTATAAATATAATCATGGCACATAAGAAAGGCCTTGAAGAAGGGATTAAATATTTGGGATTCTATTTTAAACATTATCGGTATAGGAAGGAGGATTGGGGATGGCTTATACGTAAAGTGGAAGCAAGGATTTCTTCATGGGTTAACAGAATGTTATCTAGAGGTGGTTGTCTTGTACTGCTTAAATCAATCGTGGAAAGTATCCCTGTATATTGGAACTCCATAGTCACCATACCCAAATGCATCCTGGATAAAATAAGGAGGCTAAGCTTTAGATACTTGTGGGCAGGCCATAATTCCCATGGGGGTTTCAATTTGGCCAGGTTGTCCTCCATCGTTGTTCCAAAAAACCTTGCGGGATGGGGACTTAAATATATTTGACCCTTCACTCATGCGCTAGCCGACCAAAATATTTGGTGCCTATCACAAGGGAAATCTCTTTGGTCTAGATTTTTACACTCAAAATACTTCGCTAATTAATCCATAGCGTAATGGTTTCGTTTTCCTGTGAAATCCTCCAAGGGTTCTATCATGTGGAAAGAATTAGTGGAATCCTTTCCACTAGCGGGAAAATGGACTGTCTGGAAAATTGGAAATGGGAGAAATGTAAGATTATGGGAGGACACTTAGCTTGGAGCAGGGGATAATTTCAGGCTATCAGACCCTCTGGTTCAGCGTCTTAAAAACCTCAACCTATTTCACATTCATGATATCTGAGTGGGGGACCCTCAACTCCGAGGAAGCCTAGGGTAGCGTTATTCGGTCTCTTTAGGTTTGTCGTAGGAACTTCATGAAGAATGGGACTCATTTATCTCACAGTTGTGTGATAAATTCATCCTCCTGGATGAAGAGTCCTCGGACTCTCCGTGTTGGTATTTTAACCAAAAGGAAGGGTCCTTTACAATGAAACTAGGATATAAATCATGGCATGAAGAAAGACTTCTAGTACAACCTAAATGGTGGTGGAAGACAATGTGGAAAAGCAAAGCTCCTTTAAGATGCAAAATATCTCTTTGGCTTGGCCTGAATAATAAATTATTGACTTGGGATAATGGAGTGAAAAGGAGCTGGTGTGGCCCAAATTGATGCACCCTTTGCAAATGTGATGAGGAATTGGTTTCTCACTTTTTTGTATATTTTCCTTATGCAAGCCAGGTTGCAAATATGGTCAAGGAAAAGTTAAATGCCAGGTCTGATTGGAATAGGGATAGCTTGGAAGAATGATATCAGTTATGGGTCCAAGACAAGGTCATGAAGCTCTATTCGGGACTGTCAACCATCATGATTTCAAACATCTGGTGGGCTCGCAAATCAGTTATTTTTAAAGACAACTGGATTCCTCTAGAGGTTATAGCAGCGATTATGCTCAACTAGGTTGTTGATTTTAAAGATGATCCCAAAGAAATTAAGCAGTGTATCCCAATTCCTCCCACCTTAGATTATGACATCCCTTGGGGATATTTTGACGGGGCGCCCTCCTTCGTGCAAAGTTTGCGTAGTTATGTTCATCAACTAGAACCATTACATTTACATTAAAAATTCCCCTGGTTGGGGTTCCAATAACAAAGCCAAACTAATTGCATTGTGGACCCTTTTGAAGACGAAAAAGAAGAAATACATTAAAAATCTACACTTTATGGGGGATTCTAAATTGGCAATCAATTGGGCCTAAGGAAAATTATTAATCCAAAATGTCAACCTGTCAAATATTATGAGAGATATCAAGTAGGATTTTTCGTCTTTTGAATGGCTTTTGTTTCATCATGTTTTAAGAGAACTCAATGTCAAGGAAGATGAGCTTTCCAAGGAAGCCCTTCAGTTACAGAGAGGAGCATTTGGGTACTATGAGTACTTTGATGGTGTGGAAACTGAAGCTATGGAGTTTTGTCTTTAGTTGCAAATGGCAGTAACTGTCGATGTTTTATAATTTTTCTTTGAATGAAAAATAAGAGATGGAGGTGGAATGAAAAAAAAATGTTAAAAATGTAAGTTAACAGCATATAGGCTGGAGACGAGATATTTTTTATCGAAAATCATGTAGAGGTTGATGCAAAAGAATGTAACATGTATATTCCTGGAATATTCCTAAAATATAAAAGCTTTTTTCTAC
>ML787232.1:468170-527209 GCA_009831015.1 Picea engelmannii
GGTACAATTACAATTAAAGGGTCTATATGACTAATAAGGAAAACACTAATGTAGCGATAAAAATGTAATAACTCAATATTTAGGGCTTAACATACCCCTCCCCTTCAAACAAGTGTTGCCCTCAACACTTGATTATTTGTGGATGTTTATGCATGAAGAAATCATCTTCCCATGTTGCCTCTTCTACTAATAGGTTCTTCTACTTAATGAGGTACTCAGTAATTGCTTGATTTTGTAATTGTTTAATCCTTATTTCAAGGATTGTTTCTGGTTCTAGTATGATTTCCCCTTCTTCATTAATCTCTGGTAAAATAGTCTAAACTAGGATGTTTTCACTAATTACCTTCTTTAGGAAAGAAACATGGAAAATTGGATGTACACGTGAAGATGGAGGCAACTCCAATTTTTAAGCCATACTTGCAATCATCTACGACACCTTATAGGAACCAAAGTACTTGGGTGATAATTTGTTTTCCTTATTTTGTTTCTTGAGGGACATCTATTTGTATGGTTATAGCCTCAAAAATACCCAATTCCCCACTTCAAGTTCCCTTTCACTACAATGTTGATCTGCTTGTTGTTTCATCCTATTTTGTGTTGTATCCAAGTTGTCCTTCAATAGTTGGAGAATCACTTGTTGGTGCTCTACGAGGTCCTCCACGGCTTGAACCTTCACTTTTCCTCTCAAGGGTGATGTGACAGATGGATGATGATAGCCAAAAAGTGCCATAACTAGGAATATTTTTTATTAAGTATGGAAGGACTTGTTGCACTACCATTCTACTAAGGTAAACCACTTAACCCATTATGTTTGTTTATCAAATGCAAAGCAACAAAGATACCCTTCTAGAAGTGAATTCGCAATATTAGTTTTCCAATTGAATTGAGGATGGTAAGAGGGGATATGAGCCAATTGATTAACCAAACAAGAAAATAATTCAGTCCATAAATTACCAGTGAAAATTGAAACTCTATCACTTACAATAATCTTGGGGATTCCATGTATCCTATGACTTTTTCCATGAATGTTGTAGCTATTGTAATTTATTTAGAAGGATGAGAAATAGAGTGAAAATGGGCATACTTTGTGAGTCGATCCACCACTACCATGATGAAATTCTTTCCTTCAGACTTGGGTAGTAGACCTATAATAAAATCCATTTAAAACTCTTCCCAACATTGACTTGGTATGGCTAATGTTTGTAGGAGACATGGGGTCTTGATTGTCTCTCCCTTATTCTATTGGCAAACCACACATTCAACAAAAAAAATTTGAACGTGAGTTTGAATAACTTCCTTGAAAAAATCATTCTTGATACTGTGGTAAGTTTTCAAGAACCTTGAATGTCTTCCTATAGGAGAAGTGTGAAATTACAAAAGGACCTTCTTTTTTAGTAGGAATTCTTACATAAATATAGGTAATATCGATACCACAATAAATCATTCTTCCACACAAATTTATCTAATGCACTTGGGTCCTCTTGTAGTTGTTGAATGATATTGCATACCTTCTAATATTGCTTCCACTCTATCCTTGGTTCTTCCACCCAATTAGATTGCAAAATTTAAATAACACACAATAATCCCTTTGTGTATTCATCTTTCCTTGAAAGAACATTTTCAAACTCATTTTGTTTTCCTTTTTTGTACATAATTTCAAAGTCATAACCTAACATCTTTGTAACCCCTTTTTGTTTCTCTTCTAAATACAATTGTTGTTCCAAGAATTACTTCAAACTATTGCAATCTATTTTTACCCTGAAGTGTCTTCCTATTAGGTAATGGTGACATTTCTTGACTGCATGTAATACGGATAACATTTCATTTTCATAAATGGGTTTAAGTAATTTTTTTCCTTTAAGATGGTTGTTTTCAAAGGCAAGGGGCCTTCCTTCTTGCATTAAAACTGCACCAATGCAATGCCCTGAGGCATCACACTCCACATTAAAGGTTTTTGTGAAGTCAAGCATGGCTAGGACATAACCTCCTTAAGTTTTTAAAAAGATTTGGTTGCTTCTTAAGTCCAAGAAAATGGCTCATTTTTTAATAATGTAATTAGAGGTGTTGGTATTTGACCATAATTCTTGACAAACTTGTGGTAATAGCCTGTCAATCCTAAGAATCCTCTAAGATTCTTCAAGGTTTTAGGAATTGACCATTCCAACATAGATTTTTTTTTTTTAAGGTCCACTTTGACACCTTCATGAGATACAATATGACCCAAATATTCCACTTCTTGAACCCCAAAGGCACACTTGGAAAGCTTTGCATATAATTTTTTCTCTTCCAATAGTTTTAAGACCATGTCAACATGTTGTACATGTTCTTCTCAAGATTTGTTGTATATTGTTATATCATCAAAAAATACTAACACAAATTTCTCGGGAAGGGTTTTAAAATAGAATTCATCAAGTTTTGAATTGTTGAAGGTGCATTAGTAAAGGCCAAATGGAATCACCAAAAACTCATAATGTCCTTCATGTGTTCTAAAGGTTGTTTTGGGGATGTCTTCTTGCCTAATTACAATTTGATCATATCTAGAACAAAGATTCAAATTGGTAAAGATAATTGCTCCTTGCAATTCATATAGTAATTCATCAATGATAGGAATAGCCCCACTTATCTTTAATGTTCATTTTGTTGATATCTCTATAATTTGGACACACGTGCCATGAACCATCACCATTGGTGAAGAGAAAACCCTTTGGCTAGGTTGAATGATGCCAACCTCTAACATTTCTTGAAACATACACTTAATCTCACTCTTTTATGCATATGGGTACCTGTAAGGCCTAATGTTAGGTAGTACAATTCATATTCACAAATGAATAGCATGGTGATGATCTCGAGCAAGTGGAAGAGCCTTAGGCATCTCTTCAAATAAGTTGGGATGAATGTCAATAAATTTTTGGAGATCCACGGGAGTAGAGGGTTTATTTGTTTGAACATATAGTGAGCACAATTGTGTAATTACACCATTGTTGTGTTGTTAGAGCTTATCACTTTAGAGGGTTTCCCTTGGATAAATATGAGTTCAATTTCCTTTTCTTCCAAAGAAATTCTCATGAAAAATTCTTGAAAATTAAGAGCCATTGTTCTCAATGATTGTAACCATTGGACCCTTAATACAACTTCAGCACCACCCATTTGGATTGCAATCATGGGACTACCCAATAAATAGTCCCCCACAGTAAGCTTAATATTATGGCACTTCCCTGAACAATTTATGGTACCTCCATATGCAATAATTACTTGAAACTTTGGTGCTAAATATATAAATCAATTGAGAAATTTCACTAAATTGCAATTAATGAAATTATGGGTACTACCATAATCAATCAACAYTATTGCCTTTTTCGTTTTGATATATCCTTCTATATTGAGGCTTTGTAGAGTACTTATGCCAGCCAATGCATGACAATATATGGTTGGAGTAGTCTCTTATAGTTATAGATCTTGTGATGATTCMAATTCTTGATCTTCTTCCTCTTCACAATCTATGTAGAATAATTTCCTCTTGCTACATTTATGCCCCTTACTATACTTGTTGTCACAATTGAAACATAGTCCCTTGGCTCTTCTTTCATTCATTTGTTAAGGTTACAACCKKGTTGGTTGAGTGAGGTTAGGAGAGGAAACACAGTGCTCTCTATAATTTTTAGTGGCCACCCTTCTAGTAGCCATGTTTTTACTAAATTCAACTTTCCTTGCGACATTGAAATCATTCTCTGGGGATTTAGGTTTGAAGAGATGCACCTCATGTTGAATGCTCTCCTTTAAAGTGTCCATAAAGAGATATACCAAATTGTCCTTTGAATGTTATTTACCCTGAGACTTAATTTTTGGCATTATTGAATGTTCTTTGTAATTGGACCTCTTTGTTGGAGATTTATCAATTGACTAAAGAATGGGTTGCTTCTAATATCCCCATAATGTGCTATCAATTCATCCATAAAAATGGATCAAGAGACAATAGAATCATTTTTTTGTTCACAAATCCATTGGCACCAAACAAATTGATTATGTTTTAAATACAAGGATGCAAGAGTTTTCTTTTGTAAAGTTGGCCCTTGGTGTATATCAAAGAACCGATCCATCTAGAATATCCATGTTATAGGATCTTTACCATCAAATTTTATCATATCAATCTTGGGAATTAAGTAGTTCCTTGCAATGGTTTTTCTTTTAAATCATGTAAGCCACAACTTATCAAACTATTTGAGGATCAAATCATATTTATAAAGAAAATTGTTATTATTTATCTTAGGAGGTAACCCATTATTATTTTATTACTGCCTTAAAACTTAGGTGACAACACCAATGCGAGAGTATCAGTTGTGCATCATTTAAAAATAATAATGATAAATTATATATTAGAACATTTAAAACAAAATCAACCATTCATGGAAATTAAAGAGAACTTACAACAAAAAACAATGGCAATGGAAAATATTTTTAGAATACATAGAACATTTTCTTCAATTTTATAAACTCCTATGAAAACACTATATACAACATGGTATACCATCTACATGTTAAAATAAGTAAAAAGAAATGTCAAGTATCAAAAAATGTTGTCTCATACAAATATGTACATGATTTCAAATTTAAATTCATGGTATTCCCAAGAGTATCAATGGGTACCTTCAGTTGTAGCTAATACTCCCTAGAATATCAAATGCATGACAATGGATTTGGCGAAAATGTTAAGGAATCTTATTATATATTCATGGAAAGGTTTTATTTTAGATCAAAAATATAAATATATAGATAATTATTATCTTAAATTGGGCTACAATATTTTTTTATTTTCAATGAAAATATGAAAAAAAAATTAACATTTAGCCAAATTAGCAAAATTTCACTTGAAAAAAAAAGCATCGGTTCCTTGGTGCCAAGTTGAACCCCCTTCGATGTGGATCTTGGACTGATGAATAATCATGATTATGGGATTCACCATTCATGTTCTGCACATTTGTTAATATTCCTTTAAGAATACTCCCATCTAGGGTATGTAAGAGCACGGTTGCCATGGAATTTTGTACTAGTTACATCATTTGATCCATGGAATTTTGTGATTGTTCTATATTTTGATATGTTTTGTTACCACACAAACCAGCACCTTAGCTCAAAGTCCCAGAGATGAGTGATAGCTTTTTGGAACTCGATAGGTTGGCCACTATCTTTTTGGCTTGGAAAATGTTGGCTCTAGGAAAGAAATGTCGGCCCATATTCACAATCGAACTCCTTTAGGATTTAGGTCAACCTAACCAAATATTTAATCGTATTAACATGATTAAAGTATATACTCATGAGGATTTATATGACATATTAATCCTTGGATGTTGTCTCAAGAAAAAGTCTACAGATCTGATCTAATTTTGACTTATTCTCCCCTCGAAAAATGTCAGTGTTAGATGCATTCAATTTGCACATTACATCCTATGCTTTGGTTGCTACAATAATCACTAATGAGCCTATTGTAAAATATATAGTGAATTAAATCCTCGGCGGCATCGTTCTTCCCTAACATTCCATGTAGCATAGTTCATAACATGTGCTAACCTCGTGTATACTTGGGAGCTCTACAATTTATACTAGATGAGAACATGACTCAAAGAAATTTGATTATAAAGAGAGTTGAGATGCCATAATCCTAAACTGTTTGATGCTATAGGAGATGTTCCTAGGCACTCTTCTATTGGAGATATTTATGTTGAGTCCCTCCTACATTTTAGAGATTCCAAATCTGCTCTTTATAGGAAAATTGAGCTTTGTCTTCAAATCAACTCCATTTTGAATGGTCAAATGTTGGGCAAAGTTCTATCATGATGGCCTAGTATTATAACAACCACTTCTCAAATTTCTTCTTTTTTTTCTTATGATGAAAACATATATCAATAGGCCTATAATATACCTTCAAGAAATACTTTTAAATGCAATCTTGCATTCGTTCCTATAGAACAAATACTATGTATGATATATTTTTAGCATTCGATTGCTTCATTGTACCACAAACATACCAATAGAATCTCAATTTAGTCCTTGAGCCCTACCAAAGTGGATTTTAGACCCTTTTCATACCACAATCTGCCTAAGAAAATGTTAAACAGTGTTGGAAAAAAAATGTCTTCGAGTTGGCTTTACTTTTGTTGTTGGTTTGATGGGCCATCCCTTCAAAGGTGAAAAATTATCTGATCCAGATTTATGAGTGGAATGAAATGAAAACACAAAGACACAGTGAACAATAATAGAGATACAATAAAACTTGATTTCTATTAAATAAGAAATATGTTGAAAACTGTAAAATGCAGACTCAAAACAAGCTTGCTAGAATGTTGGCAGCTTGTCTCTAAGAAGAGATGTGATGGCTACGCTCATTCACAAGAATATGAGTACAATGAGGATATGAAGGAATTTTTACAATAAAAATGAATGCCAAAACCCTAGACATCCAAAAACCTAACCCTGGGAGATGACGCGCCAAAAGTCATGTGGTCTTCGTTGGGGTAAGTTAGTACATCAGCTTCCCGAGGTTGTAACTTTTGCATACAATCTTCGTTTAGGGTGCATGATAGCTCGTTGGAAAGGTCTTGATGAGGAGCTTCATTTAGGGGGATCAATCAAAGCCTTCATCACTAATCAAGGTGCCTGGTCGTGAAAAAAAATGTCATTTAGGCCCTCAAAATGGCCCCGGAAGTTTGGGACCCGAAAAACTACTTAAAATAGTAAGTTTCCAAAAAAACGTTTAGAGCCAGTTGGAATAGGTGGGTGGCCACCGAGATCCTCCTGGATCAATTATCACCCATTAGGAAGCAATGGTATCCATTTTGTTGAGTTCCCCCATCATATGAGGAAATTTATGTTGAATTTGGCCCTGTGTGAGCCACTTGCCTTGGTGCAAGAGTTGCCTTGCTTTGACAACCCGATAAAGCTCGATCCTTTACTGGCGAGTTCCCTTGACTTGTGTTTCCATGATATGATCATTGGATGCATGATCTATGCATTCATGGTTGAGCTATGTTTTTGTCGATTATTTTGTTATCTCAGAGGTGTCCAATAATGGTGGAAAATAAGGCCGAACAAGGTCCACATTGAACATTGGGTGCAAGGCAAGGAAGGGGGGAATGCTGAGCTCAAAAGAATTGTCACTCACAGCCTTGTTGATGGTGTAAGTTCCATAACGGATTTTACGAAGCTTCTAATGAGTCCCTGTAAGGCGTTCTTTCTGCAAGTGCAACCAAACTTTGTCTCCCACTTGAAACTGGTGTGGCACCCAGTGTTGATCATGGCGCTGCTTGTACTTGGCATTGGAATTTTGTAAAATATCCTGAACCTATTGGTGGATGTTTTGGATCTGCTGAATGAACTGGGTGGCTTTGTCAGCTTCAGTTGGAGCATGTGATGAGTCTACCTGGGTGGCCAAAAGGGGTAGTGCAACATCCATGGGACCCAATTGTTGAAATCCCAACCCCATCTGAAAGGGGTTGTGGTCTATTGAGTTATGTACGGATCTGTTGTAGTTGTGTTGAACATAGGCAAGACTCTCATCCCAGGTTTGGGGGTGATTGGAATTTTACATGCACAATATGTGCAAGATCATCCGTCTAGGGGTGGAAGGAAGTGGATTTGGTGAGCTTGGTGTCTAGCATTGACTAGAGGCTCGACTAGAATGTGTTGAGGAACCGGTTATCCCGATATGAGATAATCATTTGTGGGATCCTAAAGTGTACCCACACTCATTCAAAGAATAGCTTGGCAGTGGCCTCCACTGTGATTCTCTTCTTGCAGGCGGAAAAAATCCCTATCTTAGAAAAGCGATGAACAACCACAAAAACACTGTCATTTTCCTGATTGGTGGATGGATGGCCTGACATGTAGTCCATTGAGATGGATTCCCAAGAAATGTCAAGAGTAGGCAGAGGAATGTACAGGCCTTGTCTTAGCCTTGTCTCTTAGTGGTCGGTTTGGTAATAGTGCGGGTAGTAGGACCGGATATACTTGATGACATCCTATTGAAGTTTCGGCCAGTAGAAATGTCGCTACAACACTACCACTGTCTTTTCCACGCTGAAGACTTCTGCCACCCAATTGTAGTGGGATTCCCAAATCAGCTTCACTCACTCGCTTGATGGAATGCAGAGATGGCCCATATGGCACAACAACTCGTCCTGAAGATGGAAGTTAGTGATAGATGTGTTTTGCCCAATATTTGGTAGGTGTTGGCAAAGTCAGGATTTGTCTCATAGAGGTGGGGCCATTCGAAGGTCTCATGGTTGTAAGAGTCTAGCACTGTGGTAAGTGTCACAACTAGAGGTCAGTTGAGGCAATCAATGACTCGGTTGGTACTTACTGTTTTATACTTGATGTTGAAGTGGAACTACTGCAAATATGTGGACCGCTTTTGATGGCGGTCATTATGTAATTTTTCTTATACCTGCATGAATTGCAGTGGCTTATGATAAGTGTGGATGATTGTCTCCTTCCAGAGAATGTAATGCCTCCACTGGCGGAAAGATTATACAATCAAGTACATTTCTTTGTCATAAGTAGGGTACTTACGGATGACATATGATTGTGTCTCACTATGATAGGCCATGGGGTGGTCGTGCTGAGTGAGGACTGCACCCACGGCATAGTCTGAAGCATTTGTCTCGAGTTCAAAGGGTTGTTGCAGGTCAGGTAATGAAATCACTGGTACTTAGCAAAAATGTTTCTTCATATCATCGAACACTTTATGTTGGGACAGGCCCCACACAAATTTTGTCTTGCTATCACCCCTAGTTATTTCGCTGAGAGCCCATGCAATATGGGAGAATCCTAACATGAACGTGCGATAGAAATTGGCAAGGCCTAAGAAGCTTCGAAGCTCAGTGACTGTGGTTGGGGTTGTCCAGTCATGGATGACTTGGATCTTGGCTGGATCAACATGCACACCATGTGCATCAACAATGTATCCTAGGTACTGGACCATGTCCATGTCAAAGGATCATTTTTCCAAGTTAGCATATAGCTTTTGTTGTCGTGGAGTGTGCAAAACCTATTGAATATGCTACAAGTGTTCAGCCAAGTCTTATTGTAGATTAATATGTCATCCAGACACACCACAACAAAATAATTAGTGAAAGGACGCAAGATATCGTCCATCATCCTCATGAAAATTGTTGGTCAAACCAAAAGGCATGACCATCCACTCAAAAATACCTTCTTTTTACTTGAAGGTAGTTTTCCATACATTTGTCTACTCTATTGGGACCTAATGGTAGCCAGACTTCAAATCAATCTTACTGAAGTATTTGGCCCCCTTGAGTTGATCAAGGAGATCATTGATTCGGGGAATCAGGTACTGATTCCTAACTGTGATTTTATTTAGGGCCTGGTAATCAATGCAAAGTCGTCGGGTCGTGTCTTTCTTCTGCACCAGCACGATTGGCATTCCACAAGATGATGAGTTGGGTCAGATGTGCCCCATGGAGAAGTTTTTGGATATGACGCTTAATCTCCTCATTTTCTAGCAGAGAGCGGCGATAGACTGGCCCATTGTGTAGCAATATACTAGGGGTCAAATCGATGGGATGCTTGACCTGACAGTGCAGAGGTACCCCAGTAGGTGATGAGAAGATGTCTTTGTATTCTTCCATGACCTTTCCACTTTCCTATGTTGCGAGGAGAGGTCGGTCACGAAGGCCATGGATGTGGCTACAACCTTTTGTTCACTCTGAGAGTGAATCACAAAGAAGACAAACTTCTTGATCTGAGAAATGACATTCCTGCATTACTTGGCAGAGATCAAGAAAATAGCACTAGGTGGGACTACCTCGGGTATCCTATACAATTTCTCGTTCAAAGTAATAATAACACTACGAGGCCTAGACTCATATACAGCATGAAGTTTCCATAAATAAGGTTGGCCCAAAATAACATCACAAACTTCACGAGGAGAAACATCACACAATACCTCATCTTTGAATGCCTTGATGTTGTACGACATGCGGCACTATTGGTTGACGTGAAGATCGCTTCATTGGCGGAGCCATCCAATGGTATAGGGTTGTGGGTGCGGTGTTGTCAGTAGGGCTAGTCGCTTGATGACCTCTACTGAGATGAGGTTCTTCTGGCTACCGCTATCAACGATAAAGTGAAATGGAGTTCCTTTCACCCACATCTGTGAATGAAAGAGGTGCTTGCCTTCCTTTGGCTCATCGGGTTCATCGGGCTAGATCTTGGTGGTAGCAACGGTGGCACTAGGTTTCGCATCAATGATATGTCTCCCCTTTTATGGTTTTGACTCAGAGTCAGAACCTGCATCTTATTCATAAGCTTTCACCTCAACCACCAATGACTGCATTGAGCGGCAATCAATAGTTTTATGTCAGAAGCTCTTATGGAAGTCGCACCACTTCCTAGTATCTTTCTTCATCTTCGAATTGTCCTTCTTTGCTTGCGGCTTGGACTAGTTGTCTTGAGGTTTCCCATATTTTCTCTATCCTTTGTTCTGTGGGTTGGGGCTGCCATGCCCTGCTTCTGTTGTGCGGGGTTCCTAGACCCAAACTCTCGCATCTTTTGTTTAAGCTTTTGCTCGATTTTGACGACATATCGATAGGTCACGCCCAAGGATGAGATGTCCAAAAACTTCATTTATGTGTGGATGTATCTATGCATACCACCACAATACTTGAGCACCAGACATCGCTCATAATATTTTATACCCAGCTTGGTGCGCAAGGTATGGAATACATTGGTGAACTCTGGCATTATTTGGTCTCTTTCCTGTCACAGTGGTCCATCTTGTATACAAGTCATCATAACTTCCAACAAGGTAGTATTGTTCCTTAATAGCATTCCTGAAGGAACCCCAAGTGGTTGAAACTACAAATAATGTGGTTGTTCACAGAAAGTCTCCCACCAATCTTTGACATGGGGGACGGCCTTAAGGAGCGCAAATGTAATCTTTTCTCTATCGGAAAAGTTGTGGATAGAAAAATACCCTTCTAGAAGGTTTAACCATTTATCTCTGACATCTGCATCTATTTGACCTTCAGATATAGGAATATAAAAATTGATCTGTACCTTGAAGGTGGCGGCGCCTCCGCTTGACATGGATGTGTCACTTATCGGCAATCGTCGAAGGATTTGTGCAAAGTTGTCCATCATCTCGTTCCTCTATCGCTCAAGGGCTTCCTCGAGCAACATTTTGAAAGGATCTCATGTCCCGTCATCTTTATTTTCACCCACCATGGACTGTTTCTTGGGCGTGCGAGAGCATTTTTCCTCAAGAGAAACAAGCTCGACACCCAACTCTCTATACCATGATTGCGTCAGGGATATGCACTAAAAAACGACAAGGAGCAAACCGCTATGATACCACTGATCCAGATTTATGAGTGGAACGAAATTAAAACATAGATTTATAATATTAACACAGAGACACAATGAACAATAATAGAGATACAGTAAAACTTGACTTCTATTAAATAAGAAATATGTTGAAAACTGTAAAATGCAGACTGAAAATAAGCTTGCTAGAATGGTGGCAACTTATCTCTGAGAAGAGATGTGACAACTAAGCTCATTCGCAAGAAGATGAGTAAAATGAAGCTATGAAGGAATTTTTACAATAAACATGAATTCCAAAACCCTAGACATCCAAAAACCTAACCCTAGGAGATGAAGCGTCAAAAGTCATGTGGGCCCCGTTGGGGTAAGTTAGTGCATCAACTTCCCGAGGTCGTAACTTTTGCATACAAACTTTGTTTAGGGAGCACGATAGCTTGTTGGAAAGGTCTTGATGGGGAGCTTCATGTAGGGGGCTCAATCAAAGCCTATGGTTATCATTGAGGTGCTTGATCATGAAAAAACATCATTTAGGCCCTCAAAATGGCCCTGGAAGTTTGGGACCCGAAAAACTGCTAAAAATAGTAAGTTGCCAAAAAAATGATTTGAGCTAGTTGGAATAGGTGGGTGGCCACTGAGATCCTCCTGGATCATTATCAATTTCATTAAATCCTCAAATTTGCATGCAAGGGATATCATTTTTAGTATTGTTCACTTATAACAACAATGAAGTTATATATGTAATGGGGTTGTGGCAATAACAACCTTTGATCATGTGAGGCATATATTTGAATATGAAGAGAAGGTTTTCCAACAATTTTCATAGCACAAAACCATAATTCAAGATCATGTAAGCATTAAGGCACACCCATGAAAAAGAAAATGTGCACTAGATAACCCACCATACAAACCCATGCACCACCAAGATCAAGAAGGCACCCACCGAGAGCATCAATGATCCATCAAGGAGGATCACTATGCCCAACAATTCTCAAGCCAAGAAAATTCCTCGTAATTCACCCCTACAAAGCTACCTTTACCACTCAAGTGAATTGAGGGATCACATATAGCTCCTACTTGGTGACATGTGCTCTCAGGAGAAGAGTGCACGAGAACCCAAAAATCTCCTAAATTGTACTTGTGAGAGAACCCATCCAAGAAAGAGGAAAGTGGATGGATGGTATATGTCTCATCTCATCCAAATTATTACATAAAAAGCACGCTTTGTGAGAAACAAAAGGCATAAGTCATCAATGCCATAAACACATTAAAAATGTTCATAATAGAGAGCTTATTCCTCCTAATGCCTTTTCAAAGAATAATTATTCCTACTCCTACTCTACATGAGCAAAACACAAATGCTAAGTGTAGTCATATAACCAATGGAGCCACCCTAGATCTTTGTTCACATACATTATCCTTCATATATGTTTGCTAATTAACCAAAATAGGGATATTTTCATCATTTCATACATGAGGGTTGGAATCTTCATGAGTACAATGTTGGAAATTGAAGAACCCTCGTGAATATACCTTACAAAATTATAATTATACCGAGGATTAGAACATTTATCATCTACCCAAAGTTATATAGGACTATAATAAACCTCTTGAGGACATAGTAAAACATCAAAAATTGGAAAATCTACATTATCCCCAAGGGGAAGTTTGGACTCCTCGACAACAACTTTACCTTGAAAATAGCATGAGGATACATTGCATTGTACATTTGTTGGTATGCCCATTGTTAAAGGCTCAAAATCATCATGAAGAGATTTCATGTATAATTCTACTTCACTTGTTTCATTATATGTGTCATAATTTGGACTTCCTATGATTTCCCAATAACACTTATCCAAATTAGCATTTTCTTTACCATCCATTTCTTCACTAGAATCAAAATCTGAATTTGAATTTTCCTTAGCCTTAGAAATTTGAAGAAAAATGGAGCTTACCAAACCTTCTTGGATTGATGACGAAGGAGACATATCTTCAAGGATGAGTTCTTGATCTTCCACGTATGCTTGATCCTAAAGAGTTGGCTCCTATATGTCTTCAACAACATGCCCTTCACTTGATTGATCTTCAATAATGGATGTAGCAGGTGCTTCTTCTTCTTTTGGGAGGGAAAATATGGTATGTTTAATAAACATCTAAATTTCCTCATCTTCAAGATGAGGCTCTCGATACTTGATGAATAATCTCAAAAAAATTGTAAGTGGGATGATTGGTCCTACTAGATCATCATAAAACCAATCATTTTCCTTGTCTTCCAAAGTGCATGAAAATTTCAGCATCCAAACATCCTCATGGATAATATAAGATTCTTCTATAACCCTATTGAAAGACATAATATGTGACAAAGGGAACTTATTATTTCCATGAAATGAGCCAATAAAATCCAGCAACTCTTCATGATAACCTTCATGTGGAGATCCTAGAATATTTGAACAACTAAGAGGAGCATGCCAGTAATTCCAAGCCTATGTTGTTTCCATACTTCAACTCTTCAAAATCTGAAAGTAAATTTGCAAAAGTACCTTGTTGGAGCAGGAATATTTGGGAGTTAAGCGCAGAATGGGCCAAAGGGAACAACGTGCGCTGGAAAAGAAGGAAGATCAACGCAACAAAGGGAAAAATAAGCAAGGCATCGAGAAAGAAGGAAGTCAAAGCAAGGATGAAGACCAACCGCACGAAAGGCACTTGGAATGTGGGCAAGTGGAGTCCACTTAGGGTTAGGGTTTTTTTCAATGTAAGGGTTTTTACCCACTCTTGGTAGTATAAATAGAAGATGTATGAGGTAGATTAAGGCAGCATATCATTGTCTTTGGTGTCCTTTTTGAGAGAGAGAACTTACTTTTGGAGAGTCTTTTTTGAGTCTAAGGTTTTGTATTATGGAGAGTTGCGGAGCTCAGATGGATTCAATGTTGAGATGTAACTGAGGGTCAGGTCGCAAGATGTGGAGTTTGGTGCGACGTTGGTCATCCTCACAAGCACTAGTCATACCTTATGATGTAATGCACACAGCGTTATTTTGATGAAGAATGAATAAAGCAGAAGATCTTTGTGGATGTAGCCCAGGGGGGTGAACCATGCGCGCACCAGTAGATTAATGTAGAATGTATGTCATTGAATGGATAAAGTGATAGATATGATGACTATTATGGTAAAATGCATGTTAAATTAGAATAGTAGTAAAAATAACATCCCCAATCCCTTCCATGACTGTAAACATTTGTGTCCAGCAGTCCCCCATAAACCATCTCAGGTGAGACTGCGTTGTGCACTTTGTGCATGATGTAGCCTTCTGGTTTACCAAAAGGGTCGATGGTGAAAAGGGTTTTGTTGGAGAACTAAGGTAGAACCCGGGTCAGCCCATACATCCAACAAATGGTTATGTTGTCGGCTGGAACTTAGAAGGACAAGCTAGAAGGGGTTTGGTGAAGAATATGCAATGGTATAAAGGGATGCTTAGGCCATGGAATCCTATGAAGCAAGAGATTGAAATATGGTTAGAAACAAAGTAGTTGGAGTTTGCACATAAACATAATAAGTGTTCCAGATACACATCGCTCCAGTATCTGCAGAGGTATGTGTTTATTGATTTGCATGAAGCATATTTTTTTTACTTTCCAGAGTTATTACAGAAATGGTTATTGAGGTTGAAGGATACCCATCCAACTAATCAGATTAAGACATTAGAGTGGACTGCTAAAAATATTGTGTGGTTGGAAAGGGTTAATAACAAATTCACGCGCACAGTGGATTTCTAGTTAGACAATATTACTGTAGGATTTATCACTGAGTTTGCAGTAGATACAATGAAGTCATATACTACTACAAAGCAGGATTTCTTGAGGGGACCCAGAGGGAGGTACATCAGATCACTCTAGACATCGATCAAGATTTTATTACATGTTAAAGGCGTGATGACCATGGAATCAGACAGCTAGATCACTCTGTGTGCATGGGGGAGTTGGGGGAAGCACTAAGAAAGATATGAGATATGGAGAAGGATTTGGAGAGTAGCCAGAAGAAGGAAGCAATGTACCCCATCATGATGGATGATGAACAGACTAGGGAAATCATAAGGAAAGCAGGTGTGATGCGCAGTAGATGACCCTACCAGTATAAGATGAATAGAAAAAAGAGGGTAGTAGTTGAGTGAGAGGGCTTGGACCATGATGAGGAAGATGTAGAGGCTATCCGCACCACGGGGAATATTGAGGATATATTGTGCACCACATATGAGAGGAAAACCATAGGTCATGGGTCTGACGCAAAAGAAGGTTGTCCATTCCAGATCTGAATTAGTGTGGAACCCACAACCCCATGTGAAACTAAGACAACTGAAGAAGAAAAACTAGTTAACCAACAAGTGATTAGTTGTAGAAGAATTTTTACATGACGTGGGTCCACTAGCAGGAGTGTAAGTTCAACAAGTAGCAGTCAAGTATCTACATCACGCGGAGGTGGTAGTTCAACAAATTCCATAATGGCAGGACAAGGTCCAACTATTAGTTTACCAAAATTCCAAGGGGACGGGTCAGATGATCTAGAAAAGCATTTGTTTATTTGTGAAAAGATATGGACAACAAAATGGATTACAGATGAAGATACAAAGGTTGTGTAGTTGGAAATCACATTCAGAGATCGCGCATTAGACTGGTACATGGGTCTCGCAACAAATAATCCAATGGGAACACCTACGGTTGTAGCATAGGTAAAGAGGCAGTGAATAAATGAATTTCAGAAGACCAGTTTATGAACAAAATGATAGAGATCAAGCAGAAAACAGAAGAATCAGTCTAAGAAGTGGACCAGAAGTTCAAGAGGCTAAAAGGTAAGTTAAAGTAAACTATTATTGATACACAACATAGACATTTGTTTTTTAATTCTTTGTTGCCACACTTGAAGTATCCTTTGAGACAATAGAAATTCCAGAGCCAAGTTGAGGCTATGCAAACAACATTGCGGTTAGACGAAAATCAGTACAAGCATACAGATCCAGTTGTGGAAGAGTTGAAGCAAGATCTGAAGAGCTTAACATTCCAGTTAAATCGGAACAAAGGAAAGGAGAAAAGAGAAGATGTCTAGTGTACCATGTGCAAGACAGAAGGCCATCACAAGAATGATTGTCCATTATTTGCACAGTATATTGGAGTGCGTATTCCAAACCCTTTAGCTTCAGGAGGACCATGGTGTGATATTTTCAAAACACATGGGCATAATCCCTATAATTGCTCCTTGATGCAGAAATATCATACAGTACCGAAGAGTACATTTTGCAACTTTTGTAAGTCAAATGGACATGAAGACAAGGATTGTAGAACCTTAGAGATGATGAAAGAAAGGATTGCAGATACATATAGGGTGCAAGTTGAACAGGTAACAGGACAATCTGCGCAGCAGCCATAGTATAATCATGCACAACAGTTTCAATCACAACCACAGTATAACAATGTGCAGTAGTTTGAAGCACCACCACAGTAGTGCACAACACCATCGTAGTACAATAACATGCAGCCACAATATAATCAAGGACCTTAATATAATGCACCGCGTAGAGATAATCAGGGCACCAAAGGAGGAGGTTGTGGAGGAAGAGGCTTTGAAGGAGGTCAAGGACTAGTTGTTTGTCATAATATTAAGAAATCGGGGCATTATGCAAGAGACTTCCCACAGCCACCTGCGACATGTATGTATTTTCGCACAGTAGACCATGAAACAGAAGATTGTCTGACATTTTTGATAAAGATACAGGACAAGATGAACCAGATCAATCAGAATGTGCGATAGATTGGGGTGGAAAACAAAGAAGAGGATTGGAAGAATATTAACATAGTTACTAGAGGTGGAGCTAAGAAAGGAGAAGGTGCAACAAAGAAGGATCAAGATCAATACTAGTGGGTCAGGAAGAATATAGCGCCTGAACAGAAGTTTGATGCATGCAAAAAGAAAGAGATATTCAGAGAGGCTAGGAAGGATATTCTGAAAGAAAATATTAAGTCTACTTCAGGGACAAAACCAGAAGATGAGATACTAGTATATGGCATGCCCTCATTATTTGATCAAACAAATCAAGAGCAGTCTTCAGAACAATTAAGCAACTTAACTTTTTGGGAGCATGTGTAAAATTGTTGAATGATAAAAATTCCTTACAAGTACTGCAGAATTTGTTAGAAAAGTGTAATTTTGGGGAAGAAGGGTTAAAAAGAGTGAATTGGGTCCATAAGAAGAGAAGAACCAATAGGAAATTCAGATTGAATGCCAACGTAGGAGATTTCAATATGGGGGATATCATACTAGACCTAGGATCTATAGTCAATGTTCTGCCAAATAAGACTTGGGAAGCTATGGGATAACCTCAACTGGGGTATTCACCTATTTAGTTGAAGTTGGAAAATCGACACAGGGTGGTGCCAATTGGCAAGTTGAAGGGGATTCCAGTAGATCTAGATGGTACGCACACCATGGAAAACTTTGAAGTCATTGACATAGTAGATAATACTTCTCCATATCTAGCTTTGTTGGGTCTGGATTGGAATTTTGAAAACCATGCTATTATCAATTTTGAAGACAAGAAAAAGGATCTTTGAATCTGGCAAACACGGAGTTATTGCACCATTGGATTCCTCAAAAGGAGACAAGTATGTAGAACCTGCAACAGACAATATTCTTACAAAAGATGTAAATCGGTTATATAGAACAACTGCGCACAAAGAAGATTATATCAACCCAACTACACATAGCATGCACAATTGGAGGAGTATCAGTTCTTGTGTTTCAGACTCTGACACATGACTAGAGAATTGGCAGCAACGACTACATGAATTATCTACCAGAAGATGTGCCAGAATGATGCGTGCGTTGAGATGGGTTGGCATAGAAGTAAGAGAACCTCCTACTTTTTATGGATTGAATGATTTAGAATAATTTTTAATGAAGTTTGAGGTAGAGGTTTTGGAAAACTAGAGATTACCAACATTAGATATTTCTTTAAAATCTACACCCACAAGATGGTGGGGTACACACAAGAAAAAGATCAACAATTGGTTTCAGTGCAAAAGGTTATTGCGCATCATATTCGACGCAGAGTAGGAGCATAGATATGAGGAGAAATATGAGGGATTTGAACAACCTCGAGAACATATAGATAAGTGCATAATTCAATGGAGATTAGTACCACTAGAAGAATGGCCACACCATTTTATTCACACACTAGAAGTCATTACGAAGAACTAGTACACAGAACAGGAACAACACAAAGAAATTGTTAACTGGGAAGAGATCTAGTAGAATTTCATAGTTACATTTTCCTCTGAGCATGACAGTCTAGATATCGATATAGCGCTGAAAGTGGTAAGAGACAAGATATTTGAAGAACCGAAATTTGAAATAATCCAAGCATATCAGAAGCAGGCTAGACAGACAATTAAACAATTGCTAGATTGATCATGTCGCGGAAGAAGAAGATCCAGCAGAAGATAATCTGTGCAATATACAGATCCCAGAAGTGGAAGGTGAAAGGGAAATAGAAGGTCCCAAGCTAGATTCAGGAGATTATGTTGCACCAGTAAATATCAAGAAGGTAAAGATTGGAGCTGCAGAAAACCCAAAAATGGCAAGTATTGGAGATCATTGGGATAATCAGACAGTAGAAAGGATTACAAAACTATTGTGCGAGTGCAGTGAGTTATTCCCAATGACATTCTTAGAGATGAAGGGGTTAATAGGAGAGATAGGAGAGATGAAAATCCCTTTCAAGCCAGAAGCAAGACCTATTAGACAAATACCTTACAAATTGAACCCAATATACAAACAGAAATTAAAGGCGGAAATTGACAAGATGCTAGAAGTTGGTGTCATAGAACGTGTAGAAGAGTCAGAATGGATCAATCCTATGGTGGTGTAGAAAAAGAAGCAAGGAGGGATTAGGATTTATGTAGATTTGAGAAAATTGAATGATGCTTGCCTACATGATCATTTTCCTACCCCATTTACAGACGAAGTTTTGGAGAATGTAGGGGCTCAAGAAGCTTATTCTTTTATAGATGGATTCTCGGGATATCATCTGATTACGATAGCACCAGAAGACAAACACAAGACTACATTTTCTACAGAGTGGGGATCATTTCAGTATACAGTTATGTCATTTATATTGAAGAATGCACTAGCCATTTTTTCAAGAGTAGTAGTAGCAGCTTTTAAACACTTCATTCATAAGTTTTTGGAGGTTTTCTTGGATGATTGGACAATGTTCAGTTTGTTCGAAGATCACATGGAAGTATTAAGGCTGATGTTGGACAGATGCAGACAGTGTTAGATATCATCAAATATCAAGAAATGTGTTTTCAACGCACCTTTTGGGATTTTTTTAAGACATGTGGTCTGTAAACAATGTCTTCTGGTGAATCTTGCTAAAATTGTTGTCATAGTTAACTTACCACCACCAAAGTCAGTGCGCTAGTTGAAGAGTACACTTGGCCATACAGGATATTACAGGAATTTCATAAGAGAATATGCACAGATTATTGCGCCAATGGTGAAGTTGTTGAAGAAAGACACTAAGTATCAGTGGAATGTTGAATGCCAACATAGTTTGGATATATTGAAGGAGAAGATGGTTATTACGTCGATTTTACTGTTTCCATATTGGGAAAAATAATTTCATGTGCATGTGGATGCATTTGTAATAGCATTAGGATCAATATTAACCCAAACAGGAGAAGGTGATATAGATAACTCTATTGCATTAGAAAGCAGAAAGTTATCATATTCATAAAAAAACTATAACACTACAGAAAAAGAAGGATTAACTATGGTGTATGCTTTGCAGAAATATAGACATTACTTGTTAGGGCAACATTTCAAGATGTTTACATATCATTCTGCTCTAAGATATTTAGTCAATAATCCAGTGTTGAGGGGAAGGATATGCAGATGGCTACTATTGTTTCAAGAATTTGATTTTGAAATAGTGGTGTAGCCTGGAAGATTGAATGCAGGACCACATCACTTATCCAAGATAACTAATGGAGAAGAACCCAATAACTTGGAAGAAAACTTTCCAGATGCACAATTTTTTTCAGTACAAATAACTGATGATCCAGATTTAGGAGCGGAATGAATTGATTTACAAACTGAATACAATAAACACAGAGATATGAAGAATAACACAGATATCCAATGAACAATATCTTCTATTGAATAATGAAATAGGTTGAAACTGTAAAACTGCAGAACTGAAACACTTGCTCGAATGGTGGTAGCTATCTCTAAGAAAAGATGTGGCTACTATGCGCATCCATCTGAGCAGAATGGATTACAATGAGGCTCCATAGGCATTTTTTATATTACTCATGAATGTCAAAACACTAGACATCCAAAAACCTAACCCTAGAAGGTGAAACGCCAAAAGTCATGTGGGACCCTATGGGTAAGTTGGTGTAAGTTGGTACCTCAACTTTACAGGGTCGTAACTTTTGCATACGACCTCCGTTTGGGCGCGTGATAGCCCGTTGGAAAGGTCTTTCAGAGACCTACACATTCTGTCGTCAAACTCTAACTATGTCTACAGCTTGACTATGGTGAGCCAAAAAAACATTGTTTAGGCCTCCAAAATGGCCATGGAAGTACAACAAGATGTGCTAACATGAAAACATACAAACTAAGCTAGTTGGATTAGGTGAGAGGCCACCAATATCCACCTGGAGGATGTGTGGGGCTTCAGACAGCCGCAGAAGTGTAGAACCCACAATTAAAAAGAAGTACAAAAGAATGTGTTGAACAAAAACAGACAAGAGGAGCCAATTGGAATAGGTGGGTGGCCACCAATATCCACCTGGATCAATCCTCCCCGCTTAGGAAGCAATGGTCTCCATTGCATTGAGTTTCCCCATCAGGTGAGGAAAGATCTATTCGATTTGGCCCTAGGTGAGCCACTTACCTTGGTGTAGGAGTTTCCCTGCCTTAACAACCCGATAAATTTGGATCCTCTGCTGGTGAGTGCCCTTGACATGTGTGTCCACTATCTGATCAGTGGATGCTTGTTCCATGTAGTCAGGGTTGAGCTCTATGGATGTCAGTTGTTCTGTGATCTTTGAGGTGTCCAATAATGGTGGAAAATATGGTCAAAGGAGGCCCACATTGAACATTGGATGCAGGCCAAGGAAGGGTGGAGTGTTGAGCTCAAAAGCATTGCTACCCATAGCCTTGATAATAGTGTAAGGCCCATAATGAAGTGGGCGTAGCTTCCAATGGGGTCCGGTGAGATGCTCCTTCTACAAATGTAACTAAACTTTGTCACCAAACTGAAACTGTTGTGGTACCTTGTGTTGATCATGGTGTTTCTTTTACTCAGCATTGGATTTCTGCAAAATCTCTTGGACCTGTTGGTGGATGTGTTGAATCCGCTCAATGAATCCGGTGGCTTTGTCTATTGCATACTGATCATGGGAAGAGTATGTATGGGTGGTGGCAAGAGGATGTGCAACATCAATGGGTCCCAAGGGTTGGAATCCAAGACCCACCTGTAATGGGCTATGGTCGGTGGAGCTATGGAGAGCCATGTTTTAACTGTGTTGAACATAGGGGAGACTCTCGTCCCATGTACATGGATGCTTAGAATTTTACATGCACAGGATGTGCATAATCATCCAATTGACGACCTCTGTTTGGTCGTTTGTTTGGGGGTGGAAAGTAGTGGATTTTGTGAGCTTGGTGTCCAACAGTGACCAGAGACTCGACCAAAATGTGTTGAGGAACCTGTTGTACCAGTCGGAGATGATGGTCTGTGGTATCCCAAAGTGGACCCACGCTCATTCGAAGAAGAGCTTGGCAATATTTGTCACTGTCATATTCTTCTTGCAGGTTGTGAGGATGGCCATCTTCGAAAATCGATCAACGACCACAAATACACAATCATTTCCTTGCTTGGTGGACGAAAGGCCCGACATGTAATCCATTAAGATGGATTCCCAAGGATTCTCAGGAGTAGGAAGAGGGGTGTATAAGCCTTGATTCTTGATGGATAGCTTGGAAATGGCAAAGGAAGTGAAATATTTGATATACTTGCTGACATCTTGTCAAAGTTTTGCCAATAAAAAAGTTTTTGAAGAACAGCCATAGTTTTCTCCATGCCAAAATGTCTTGCCATCCGAATATAGTGGGCTTCCCAAATCAGCTTTGCACGCTCGCTTGTAGGAACACAGAGATGGCCCAAGTGGGATAAGAGTATGTCCTGAATGTGAAAATGGGTGACAGTCGCGCTTGTACCCAATAGTTGATATGTGGTGGCAAAGTCTGGATCTTGCTGATAAAGTTAGGGTTACTCAGATGCTTCATGTCCACAAGAATGAAGCACAGTGGTGAGTGTAGCCATGGGAGGTCGACTGAGGCAGTCAGTGACATGATTTGAGATACATTTCTTATACTTGATGTTGAGATGGAACTGGTTCAGGTAGGTGGACCACTTATGATGGCAGTCATTCTGCAATTTTCCTTGTGTCTGTATGAACTGTAGAGGCTTGTGATCAGTGTGTATGATCGTCTCTTTTCCCAGAATGTAATGTTTCCATTGACGACAGGCTTGTACAATGGAATACATTTTCTTGTAATAGGTGGGGTATTTCTGGAAATTATCTGAGAGTGTCTAACTATGGTATGCCACTGGATGACCATGATGAGTGCGAACTACGCCCACAACATATTCAAATGCATCAGTCTCAATATTGAACGGTTGTTGCAGATCAGGCAAGGAGAGTACTGAAGTTGAGCACAAGCGATGCTTCAAATCATCGAATGCACGTTATTGTTCCTTCCCCCACACGAGCTTGGCCCTGTCCTTGCCATTGGTCACCTGGATGAGGGCCCATGCAATATGGGAGAATCCCAACACGAACCGTCGGTAGAAGTTGGCTAGTCCTAAGAAGCTCTGAAGCTCAGTCAGTGTGGTCAGGGCTCGACAGTCACGGATGACTTGGATCTTAGATGGATAACCATGTACCCCATGCTCATCAACAATGTATCCCAAGTATTGGACCCTGTTCATGCCAAAAGAGCATTTTTCCAAGTTGGCATATAGTTTGTGCTTCTGCGGAGTGCTCAAAACCTGTTGAATATGCTACATGACGTTATGTTGAAGATGAGGATGTCATCCAAGTATACCACCACAAAGGAGTTGGTGAAGGGTCTCATTACATCATCCATCAACCTCATGAAAGTGGCTGGTGCATTTGTTAAGCCAAAGGTCATGACAAGCCATTCGAAGAGACCTTCTTTATATTTGAAGATTATCTTCCATACATCAGTTGGTTCGATGGGAACCTGGTGGTAGCCAGACTTTAGTTCAATCTTGATGAAGAAATTTTCCCGCTTGAGTTGGTGAAGAAGGTCATCAATCCTAGGAATGGGGTATCGGTTCCTGACTGTGATTTTGTTTAAGGCTCTATAGTCAATGCAGAGTCGCCAAGTCTCGTCCTTCTCCTGCACTAGTACAATCGGGCTTCCGCAAGGGGAGGAGTTGGGTCTTATGTGCCCCTTTTTAAGAATCTCTTGGATCTGACGCTTGATTCATCATTTTCCATCAGCGAGAGACGATAGACTGGTCCATTAGGTAGAGGTGCGTTGGGAGTCAGATCAATTGGATGCTTGACTTGGTAGTGTATCGGTACCCCTGTAGGTGAGGAGAAGATGTCTTTGTATTCTTCCATGATCTCGTCCACTTGCTTCTGCTGCAAAGAGAGGCTCTATGTATAGGCCATGAATGTGGTGGTGACCTTTTGCTTACTGTGAGCATGGATCACAAAGAATATGAACTTCCTGGTCTGTGAGATGACCTTACTGCATTTCTTAGCAGAGATTAAATAAATAGCAGTAGTCGGCGCTACCTCTGGTATCCTATATAATTGTCTACCCAAAGTACTAATAACATTGCGGGGTCTAGACTCATACATAGCATGACGCTTCCACAAATATGGTTGTCCTAAAATAAAATCACAAACTTCAAGGGGAGCAATATCACACAGTACCTCATCTTTGAAAAGCTTGATGTCGTAGAGCAGACGATATTGTTGGCTGACATGGAGATCTCTTCCTTAGCGAAGCCAACCAATGGTGTAGGGTTGCGAGTGTAGTGTCATTGGCAAGTCTAGTCGCTTGATGACCTCTGTTGAAATCAAGTTCTTCTTACTATCGCTATCGACAATGAAATGAAGCGAAGCCTCCTTTACCCACATATGCGAGTGAAAGAGGCGTTCCCCTTCCTCTGGTTCTTCTAGTTATCTTGGTCAGACTTTGGTGGTAGTGACAGTGGCATTGGGTTCAGTATCGATAATCTGCTTCCCTCCTTCAGGATTGATTCAGAATCAAAATCGGCCTCTGACTCGGAAGCCTTTAGTTCCACTATCAGGGACTACTTGGAGCGACATTCTTCGGTGTTGTGCCAAGGGATTTTATGGTACTCACACCATTTTCCCATGTCCTTTTTTGTCTTCTCATTTCCCTTCTTGTGTTATGGCTTAGATTGGTTGTCCTGAGGGAGGGCATCCTGACTTGGTCCCTTTTTGTGTGGGTTGGGGCTTCCTTTGCCTTGCTTCGACTGTGAGGGGGTTGCAGATCCAAACTCTCGCCTTTTCGGCTTAAATTTTTGCTCAATCTTGACAGCATATCTATAAGTCGTGCCCAATGAGGTGATCTCCAAACCCTCCATTTTTGTTTGAATGTATCTACGCAAACAGATGCGATATTTGAGCACCAAATGACGCTCAAAGTCTTTGATACCCAATTTGGTGTGTAGGGTATGGAAAATATTAGTGAAATCTGGTACTGTCTAGTCCCTTTCTCGACGTAGGGTGGTCAATTTCGTGTACTGGTCCTCGTAGCTTCCAACATGGTAGTATTGTTATTTAATGGTGTCCCGGAAGGAATCCCATGTAGTGGCTACCACAAACATTGCATATTCCTCCACAGCCCTTTGCTCAGAGTAAGTATCCCACCAGTCTTTAACATGGGGAACGACCTTTAGGAGTGCAAAAGTGATCTTTTCCCTATCGAAAAAATGGTGGACCAAAAAATACCCTTCGAGCAAATTCAACCATTTATCTACAGCATCTGCATCTATCAGTCCTTCAAATAATGGAATATCAAAATTTACTTGTACCTTGAAGGGGGTTGCATGGCCACTTGATGAACATGCTTCTCCTGTGGGCAGTTGTCGAAGGATCTGCGCAAAGTTGTCCATCATTTCGTTCCTTTGTCGCGCGAGGGCTTCCTCGAGAAACATTTTAATAGGATCTCCTACTCCATCATCTTTCTTTTTGTCCCCATGGGTAGTTGTCGGTCTTGGCGTGGTCGATATTGTAATGGATCGATTGGTTCGAGTCCCAACTTCTTGTACCCAGATCTTGTTGAGGACATGCACGAAGAAAAATAAATGAAGAGCATATCGCTCTGATACCATTGATCCAGATTTAGGAGCGGAACGAACTGATTAACAGACTGAATCCAATAAACACAAAGATATGAAGAATAACACAGATATCTAGTGAACAATATCTTCTACTGAATAATGAAATAGGCTGAAACTGTAAAACTACAAAATTGAAACACTTGCTTGAATGGTGGTATCTATCTCTGAGAAGAGATGTGGTTGCTACGTGCATCTGTCTGAGAAGAATGGATTACAATGAGGCTCCATAGGTCTTTTTTATATTACTCATGAATTCCAAAATCCTAACCCGAAACGCAAAAAGTCATGTGAGCCCGTATGGGTAAGTTGGTGTAAGTTAGTACCTCAACTTTCCAGAATCGTAACTTTTGCATACGACCTATGTTTTAGGCGTGTGATATTCCATCGGAAAGGTCTTTCAGAGAACTACACATTATGTCGTCAAACTTTGACTATGTTTACAGTTTGATTGTGGCAAGCCAACAAAACATTGTTTAGGCCTCCAAAACGGCCCTGGAAGTACAACAAGATGTGTTGACATGAAAACATACAAAATAATCCAGTTGGATTAGGTGAGAGGCCACCAGTATCCACCTAGAGGATGTGTGGGACATCAGACTGCCCCAGAAGTGTAGAACCCACAATTACAAAGAAGTATAGAAGAATGTGTTGAACAAAAATGGACAAGAGGAGCTAGTTGGAATAGGTCGGTGGCCACCAATATCCACCTAGATAAACTGATGAGTATTTTTCTGATATTATTGAGTTTTTAAGTACATGCTTTGCACCAAGAGAGTTTACGACTGTGCAGAAGAAAAATTTGGTGGTCAGAGCTACATATTATCCGTTGATTGCAGGTTATTTATACAAACTGGGAGCAGATAACATCTTGAGAATATGTGTGATGGAGCATGAAATGCCTATCATTTTAGCAAAGGTGCATGAAGCGATTGTTGGAGGACACTACGCGAGGAAAGATATTGCGCAGAAAGTATTGCGCTCAAGATTATAGTGGCCAATAGTTCACAGGGATTCAAAGGAATACTGTTAGAAGTGTGATGTTTGTCAAAGAGTTGGGAAGCCATACAAGAGGGATGAGATGCCACTGAGACCTATAGTAAGTTTACAAGTGTTTGATAAATCGGAAATATATTTTGTAAGTCCAATTAATCCACTAGCAAGAATATCAGAAGCCAGATATATTATTACAGCGACAAAACACTTGACCAAATGGGTTGAGGCAGAACCAGTAAAGGATTGCAGTGCAAAGACTGCAACGTGCTTTTTATTTGAACATGTAATGATAAGGTTTGGATGTCCAAGAATACTAATGAGTAATCATGGGACTCACTTTATTAACAGTACAATTGAGGCAATGCTTGAAGTGTTTAAGATACATCATCAGAAGAGCACTCCTTACCACCCTCAAGAAAATGGACCGGTGGAAGCCTTTAACAAGATTTTGGAGAATGCCTTAACAAATATTTGTAATGTGAACAGAGATGATTCATATTTGAAGGCACCAGCAGTACTTTGGGCTTATAGGACTACATGCAAGAAGCTAATAGGGCAGACACCTTTTAGATTGGTATATGGATAGGAAGTGGTAGTTCCCTTAGATTATTTGATACCAAGTCTGTGCTTTGTAGCAATTACAGATATGACAGAAAGGGGCGCAGTGTAGGAAATATTGGCTCAGTTGATGGAATTAGAAAAGGATAGAATCATAGAAGGTTTCCATCAGGAGGTACAGAAAGCAAAGGATAAAAAATGCAATGAAAGACATATTAAGCAAAAGAATTTTAAGGAGGGAGATCTGGTTCCCCTCTATGACAGTAAGTATTTGCAGCACCCAGGGAAGCTTAGAATGCATTGGCTAGGGCCATATGAGATAAATTCTGTCACAAATGGAGGTGTTGTACAAATGCAAGACTTAGAAAGCAAGGAAGTTCGAGGACTAGTGAATGGTAGTCGACTGAAACTATATAGGGACATTTGACCCACTAACCCTCAGTAGTTGCAGCGCAGCAAGTATACTTTTACATATTGTAAATAATAGGAGTTAAAAGAAGAAAAACAAAGAAAAAAATAGAAAAACGAAGAAAAAAACAAAAAGAAGTAGACAGTACGTAGAAAAAAGAAAGTCGGGGCGACGAGAGATGAAGATATTGCGCATAGGAAAAATAAAACAAAGAGGATAAACACTGCACCAAAGAAAGGAAAACACAGTGCGTAGGGAAAATGGAAAAAGATCGGAAAAAGGAAAATGATGACCGAGAAACCGAAAAAGGACGAAAACATTAAAAATCAGAACTATAAAAAGGGAAGAGCTTGGAAAAGTTTAACACTTAGTGATTTTTTATCAACAGAGAACTTAAGAGCGCAAGCAGAGGGTAATTGAGCAATAGAGACAGTAATTCACGTGCAAAGCAAGCAAGATGGCACCTCCCAAAGTTGGTGGTCCCAGACAATTTAAAAGGGTGACCCGATAGACAAGGAAGAAAAAGAAAAGAATAGTCGAACCAGAAAATATCGTGGAGGTAGAGGATGTTACAACACTAAAGGATGAATCCATTAGTCCAACAAGAGTAGAAGAAGAAAAATTAGCCACAAAAGAGATGGAAGTGGATCAGAGCCTAGGACAACAAAAATTGGAAAACCATAACGGCGAGGCAAATCCTAATTTAGAAAATTTTGTAGGAGTGGAGGAGATGGAAAAATGAGTTGAGGGGACCCTAAAACAAGAAGTCGTCGCAAAATAAGTCTTGGTTGAAGACATTATAATCCAACAAGAAACATAGGGCGAAGAAGTCGAGATAGAACTTACAGAAGAAAACCCAGTCGTGGGCCATAAAAGGAAAACACCATGTGCTCCAAGCAAACAAACCTCAGTGGAGATCATGCTACCTCATGTCCCAGACCTTGTAATTGTAGTTGAATACATGCTCGGAAAAGTGGAAAAATTGAAGTATTCAGATCGTAATGTAACACACACAAGAAAGTTTCATGACCTTGCAGAGGAAATCTATTTAGAGAACAAGGAGGAGGTAGGACCCTTAGGAAATCTAATTTTGGAGCCCGCATAGTGGAGCACAGGATTATATAATTCGAGTATTATGAATTTGTTGGAAATACCGCATTTCGGGCACAGTAAGGACGTGGGAAACTATGTGAAACAACTGTTGGCAAGGGTACATGGAAGTATCATGTGGATGGACATGCCGGTCCATATAGATGTAGACCTCATAGAAAAAATCACAGGGTTTCGAACCAACGAAGTAAAACTAGAGGACTACTTGGAGAACAAAGCAAGGGACAAGGAGATTGCACAAGCGGTTAAAGCACAGTTTAGGACGGACAGGGGAAATAGGGGTATAGTGATAAAGGACATCAATGATCCTGCAATGAGGTTTGCCATGATGATTATGGCCTGTAAACTCTTGAGGAAGTGTAGAAAGGAAGAGGCCTCGACTGGAGTCATAGCAGCAGTTGCGTTGTGCGAAAAGGGTATAGTATTAATTTGGGCACCTTATTTATTGAATCGGTTTTTTATAGACTTTAGGGATACACGGGATAATGGGACATAATTGGATTACTCTTGGCTATTGATATTGGTAGCATTGGTAGGTGGGAAGGAACCCAAATTCATATCCTTTCTGGACATAAGAGGGAAATGTCGCGTAGCGTGGTATACAACCTTATGGCAGGCAAAAGACACAAAGAATAAACAGACGAACAACGCAACATTTGCAATGTTCCTAGAAGATATGCAGTAGAAGACAACTAACGTGTGGAGAATCCAAATTGAAGTAGTCAAGGAAAACGAAGGAATTGCTAACTTTAAGGCTTCAATACACCACATGTGGATTCAGGCCAAAAGAGATCTAAAGAAAAAGTGGCTAGAAATGAGGTACTGCACAATGCGAGAGGAAGAAGAATGGATATTGAAGGACTGGCCTGCACAGTGGAAAGTTCCAGTAACACAGAAGAAAGAGACAAAAACTAAGGAACAAGCATAAGCAGGTCCGTCAAGGAAGATAGGTATTCCATCAGACAATACAAGGAAGGTTGCAGAGCATAGTCAAACCTCAGGGAGTAGCACAGCAGTCAAGAAGCCAAGGAAGAAAGACATTGTCTCAAGGGCATAAGTGAAAGGAGATGGATATCAGGTAAAGGGAGATAGCTCTCATAAAAAGGAGGTACAGGATGATGAAACAGAAAAGAAGAAAACTAAGGCACAGACCTCAACCCCAACCAAGAAGAGGAATGGAACACGGGAGGGAGAAATAAGGAAGAAAATGAAGTACCACAAGAATCCCCTAGTACTCACTATCACTAAAGACAATGTAGAATTCATCACAGATAAAGTCCAAGATAGAGGGGAGAATGTAGTACTTGAAACAAAAGTAAAAAGAGAGGAAATTATGGATAAGTTAGTGTAAGTGCATGACATTATACAGAGGTTGCTTACAATGCATCATCCTACAGCATAGCAGAAAGAAAAAGCACAGGAAACACCAATATAGAAAGAACAGGAAGAGACAATATAGACAGTAGTAAAGGGCAGTGACAGGTTTAAGGTCACACAGGAAATGTTGAAAGTAGACAAGAACACAACGCAGAAGTAGGTGAAGGACAGAGAACATCTAAAGATAGTTCTGGAATACATACCCACAAAGGCGTTATATGGGTTACAGGCGAGTGTGATGCAGGAGGTCCAGTTTAGAGCTGGGGCGGATACCACCAAGCTAGAGATCAACAGGGAGGTTAAGGAGATATTGTAGGTAACTTGTGAGAAAATAACCCTGGCGAAGGAGGAGGAGAAACAACACGCAGACAAACTAGAGAAGAAACTCATTGAAGTATACAACAGTAAGCCAGACTGCGTGCAGGAACTAGAGGTCACAACATAAGAAAAGATACAAAAGATTGTGCAGACAATGGAGAGATATAAGCATGAGATAACATAGTTAATAGAAAAAATGACTCCAAGCACACCCCCAGAAGTGAGGGAACTAAGAGAAAAGGAGGCTATTGCGCACATAGATAGCATAGCGCAGGAAGTAAAAGAAGTTGTAGAATTGTATGACAGGACTGTGCACATTTGGACCAGCCTAGAAGAAGATGAGAGGATACAAAAAATGAATCAAAGACAGGAAAAGGTGACCATAGAATTGCATGATTTAAAATAGAGGCAGAAAGTAATGGCCATCCTGGAAAGGATAAAGAGTGTGCAGGAAATGAAGAACTTGCAGGCAAAACTGAAGGCAGTACAAGGAGAAAAACAAGCAAGGCAGGCTCAATTGCAGCCATTGCAACAAGAGGCCGAAAGAATGATAGAAGAACTGCAAACGGAGAAAGGAATACTAGCACAAGCTCATGCAGAAAGCAGGGAAGTGATGAAATATCAAATGACATAGCAGGATGTGGAGATACTGGCATAAAAGAGTGTGCATGAAAAGGAGAAAGTGATAGATTTGGAAAAGAAGTTTCATGCACTGGAGGCAGTGCTACAGCAAGTGAACTAAGTCTAAGTGGCTCGGGACAAGCCACAGGTTAGTGTCAGGGGCTTGTTGGAGCAGGCATTTTTGGGAGTTAAGCGCAGAATGGGCCCAAGAGAACAGCGCGCGCCGAAAAAGAAGGGAGATCGACGCGACAAAGGGAAAAAGAAGAAATGTGCTGAGAAAGAAGGAAGTCAAAGCAAGGATGAATACTAATTGCACGGAAGGCAGTTGGAATGTGGGCAAGTGGAGTCCACTTACGATTAGGGTTTTTGTTAGTGTAAGGGTTTTTACCCACTTTTGGTAGTATAAATAGAAGATGTATGAGGTAGATTAAGGCATCATATCGTTATATTTTGTGTCCTTTTTGAGAGAGAGAACTTACTTTTGGAGAATCCTTTTTTAGTTTGAGGTTTTATATTGTGGAGAGCTACGGAGCTTGGATGGATTCAACGTTGAGATGTAACTGAGGGTCAGGTCGCAAGCTGTGGAGCTTGGTGCGATGTTGGTCAGCCTCACATGCACCAATTATACCTTATGATTAAATGCACGCAGCGTTATTCTGATGAAGAATGAATAAAGCAGAAGATCTTTGTGGACGTAGCGTGGGGGGGTGAACCACGCACACAACAATAGATTAATGTAGAATATATGTCATTGAATGGATAAAGTGTTAGATTTGATGAATATTATGGTAAAATGCATGTTAAAGTAGAACAGTAGTAAAAAGAAGATCCCCAATCCCTTCCATGACTGTAGACATCTATGTCCTGCAGTCCCCAATAAACCATCTCGGGTTTGACTACGGTGTGCACTTTGTGCGCAGTGTAGCCTTCTAGTTTACCTGAAGGGCCAATGGTGAAAAGGTTTTGTTGGAGAACTAGGGTAGAACCTGCGTTGGCCCATACATCCAACATACCTTCGTACCTTTACTAACATATAGCGCAATGGAGTCACCAAGGTGAAGTTTTGACTCCCTCGAATGCTACTTGCTCCACCTCATAAGTAACGAGTCTTCAAATTTGCAAAGGAAAAGAGATTTTTCCCTTCAATGGAGTCACCAAATAAGCTTTCAAAGGTTTTACAAACTATCCAAAGCTCATCAAATATGAATCTCAAGAATTTTTAACTCGAGGAATGGACTTTATCCCTAGCAACGGTGCCAAAATGTTACCACAAAAACCAACACCTTAGCTCAAAGTCCCACAGATGGGTGCTAGCTTTGTGGAACTTAGGAGTTTGGCCACTATATTTTTGGCTTGGAAAAGGTTGTCTCTAGGAAATAAATGTCGACCCATATTCATAATAAAAATCATTTAGGATTTAGGTCGGCCTCACCAAAAGAATTAATAATTTTAACATGAATAAAGCATCTATTGACAATGCTTCATGTGCTAGCTTAATATTCAGATGGTATCTCTATTATCGCACAATCTATCGATTGGGAAAAGCCCAACCCAATTCATGGAACTGTGACAACTGTTAGCGACATTTCTTCTAAAGGGGGGGTAAAATGCGAAGGAATGGGTTAAAAACCCACTTGCCCTAAGTTCGAGATGTAAAATGCGCCTGTGTTTAAATGGAAATAAAATGTGGACGGAAGGAATTAAAGCGCCAGGATCAACAGCCCGCATTGGATTCCGGAGCCCCCCCGCCTTTCTACCTTTAAGCGGAGGAGGGGGGTCCGGAATCAAACGCGCACCTTTTCAACGGTCACGATCAAAGTGCTCAGATCAACGACGCACAAGGCGATTTCGGACCCGCCCCCGCCGCCTTTCTACCTTTAAGCGGAGGGGGCGGGGGGGTCCGGAATCAGGCGCGCATCTTCCCAACGGCCAAGATCACAGCGCCCGGATCAACGGCGCTCAGGAGATCCCATCCTTCTCAGCTGCTCTGCTTTTAATCAATGTGGGGCCTTCCCCCCGTCGTGTCACCTCCCGAGTCGCCACTCCCCTGAAGCCTATCTTCCACTTCACCTCATGACGTGGCCCCTCCTCAGTCCGTCATCCTCCCACCAGCTGCCATGCACCCCCCTCTTTCCCCGTCACCTGTCCATTCGCCCTCATGGTCCCCTTTTCTCGTTTTCACCTGACACATCATGCCAGGTGTTCTTCCCCTCTCCTCCTAACTCACCTCTCCTCATCCATTCAAACCCCGCGCTCCGTGTCTCCTATGCCCGTTCACCACTTCCCATTATACGCCCCATCCTTTGCTTAAAGGCCTCCACCTCTATTCATCAAGCCATTCAACCCATCCGGGTGGCAGTGCGAGGAGCCCTCCACGTCCCCAAGGTGCTGAATTGGCTGGACCATTCCTAATCCCAAGGAAGCAGTTATCGCGGCAGTTGGTGGTGGTTAGACATCGTCTTCGCCATAAAGGGAAAGTCCGGCGACGAATTAAAAGCACGTCGATTCGCCCATGGGACTGTCAGGAGTTCGATTGTGTCTGCCATAGGTGAACGATCATTCAGAGATTGCAGGTGCAGATTGTCAGAAGCCATGCAAACGCAATGTTTTTAATGTAACATCTCGATTTTGTTGCTATTTTTGTTTGAGTATATGTAGGCATTTTTGCCATTTTGGTATCCATCGATGGTTGAGCGAGGCTCCCGGTTGTAAAGCTTTAATGAAGCACTGTTATTTCGGGTTATGTATGGACTCTTGAGACTTCTTGCCTTATGAATGTCAATTTCTTTCACGTCTTTGTTCAACTGTGTTAGAGAAGCTTGGAATTGGAGAATCCAATCGAGTTGTCGCTGTTATAGGATGATGTAAAATTTGATCACTGTGACATTCACATTGTCTCTAATCAGTCCTTGTGATTTTCCTAACGCTGAACGACTTGGAATTGGAGAATCCAGTCAAGTCCCCCTTTCAGTTTCTCGAAGCCCTAAACCAGAGGATCTCGCATTCAGAGTTTTTCTTCTACAAATTACTGAAAGTCTGTTGCCCGAAGTAGTTTGTTCACTCTTTTTATCAAGTCTTCCACCTGTTCACCTTTTAATCAACCCACTAATTGAAGTTAGATCAAGACCTCCTTTGTTTCTTACATGTCGGACCCAGTCTCTGAGTTAGAGTGACATCTCCCTGAGTCTCTGTCCATTTGATCACACATTAAAAACTACCGTGACATAAAACTGATGGGCGTCGGGCTCTGCTCCTGCAAGCAATCCAGGAGTGACTTCCATCGCCAACATTTCTGGCGCCGTTGCCAGGGACAAAGTTGAAAATTTTCCCCGAGATTGAATGGCATTGAACCTCTGATTCCAAAGGTGCATCGGGTATCAGAGCCTTTGAAGATTGCTACTGTGCACCTGGTGACTCCATCGTGACGACTCCACTGTGATGAACCTGTCGTGGTAATTGTGGCTTTCAGAGGTAGACACACGCGGTCTCATCCATAGCTGCCTCTAGCTACACCGAAGACTGAACGGGAGGCGGTCCTCGGAAAAGGAAAGGCCTCTGAAGGAGAAGCTATCGTCGCTAAACCAGGTAATCCACCATCTCTTTCTGTAAGAACTCCATTTTCTCCTCCTCAGTTTCCTAGCAAACCGCTTTCTGAAGTTTCCCGTTTCCTGAATTTCGGGAGTGTTCCTATTGAGGTTTCCCCCCCTGGTCTAGGATTAGAGGGAGAAATCCTTGTCACTCCCATTTCTCCTGAAGTTGTACCTTGGCGCAAACACAAAAGATTTCCCCACTCCTGGCTTTACCGCTCCTCCTCTTGTTACTATTGCCGCTTCTGCGTGAGGGGAAACATCAGCTGACTTAAGCTCGCTAGCCTTCTCCCTAAATCCCCTATTGTTTCCCACTCCCCTTAGAAGCTCATCCCCAGTATCCCCTTTTCGAGCTCCTTCTCCTCCCAGTCCTCCTCCACATAATAGCCCTATGGCAGGAGCAAATCCCCCCATGACCAGAATTGAGGTTATAATAGCTACTAGGTATGCTCCTCTTGTCTTACCTCAGATTCTCAATGACCTCCCAGCAGATGGGTACCTTAAGCAACTGCCCAAGTTTATAGGCGAGGGGGACATAACTACAGAAGAACACCTAGACGCCTTTTACAGTTTCGCAAATGATAATGTTATCGTGCATGCAGATGTATGGATGAGGATTTTTGTCCATAGTCTCCAAGGAGAGGCTAGAAAATGGTTTAAGGCCCTGCCCCCTGGATCTATTGATGGGATCGAAGCATTGGATAACTCCTTTTTGAGACAGTGGGGAGATAAAAAAGACTTCATGTATTACATGATAGAGTTTGGGTCTTTGAGGAGGAAAGAGGGAGAGTTTGTCTCTGACTTCTCTAAGAGATTTAATAAAATGTACAATAGAATCCCTGCTGAGATAAAACCCTCTGAAGCCTCTGCAAAGATCACTTATGCTAGTGCTTTTGATCCTGATTTCTGCCTATTACTGAGGGAGAGAAGAGCCACTACTCTGGCCCACATGCAGGATGCAGTCATGGAGGTAGAATCTAACATATTGGTTGTTGACCGACTCAGAAACACCATTGATAAGAACATGCCCAGGAAAAGGCCTGAAGCCTCCTCATCCAGTCCCTCTCCCCTGCCCCTTCAGACAGATGAGACAAATAGAGTACTAAAATCACTTTCTGCCAGGATGGAAAGATGGGAGTTAGAAGGGAATCCCATGTACAGAAAGCCCTAGAATGTTGATGGTAGAGGTTTCAGGAGACCTAATAACAATGGACCACAAGATTTCCCAAAGGAACCAAGGGGGAAAGACAGGGAAGATCAAAGGATCCAAACCCCTCTCCAAAATAACCTGGTTACTCATGAGGGAGGGGAGGAGATAGACGAGTTTGACCCCGAGATTCACTGTGTCGAAGAAACTCCTCCTTTTCCCCATTTGACTCAATCTGCATATGAAGAAGCCTTGATGAGCATTCAAATTCATGAGTTAGGTAAAGGAGAAAAGGTCGGCCACACTGCTAACAGATACAATCTTAGGTCAAGAAAGAAAGAAGGAGACTTTGACAGCCAAGACCAGCCCCTCATAGCAGAAAGGCCTACTAAGTCTGCAACAATCACTACTAAAGAAAAGAAAGCTCAGAATGCTTCGCCGGCAGTCAAAGAACCTGTCTCTGAGGTGAGGGAAGCTCCTAAGACGATTTCCGCTTTTAATTTTGAGCATGAAATTCAAAAGATCAGAATTCTCGTTCCCCTCTCAGAGCTGGTTAAAAATGAGGACTTCAAAAGATCCCTCTCCAAGTTGCTGCAATCTGAGTCCCCCCAGCCTCCCTCTGACTCAGTGAACCTTCAAGATGAGAAACCAGCTGTCATCCTAGGTACCATGGTAGAAGACAAAGATGATTCGTCCCCTCCCTTCTACACCTCCCTGAACATACATGATAAAGTGTTGCATAATTGCTTCATGGATTCAGGAGCTTCCCATAATCTTATGCCCAAAATAGTAATGGAAGAGTTGGGACTGGAGGTGACAAAAGCTTATCATGATTTGTATTCTTTCAACTCAAGGAGAGTCTAGTGTCTAGGTGTCATCAAAGACCTGGTGGTTTCTTTGTTTCAGTTGCCCATGAAGAGTGTGGTCATGGACATTGTGGTAGCTGACGTTCCCCCCAAGTTTGGCATGCTGTTGTCAAGGTCTTGGATTAAAAGACTTGGAGGAACGTTACAGATGGATCTCACATATGCCACTATTCCGGTCTTTGGAGGGGAACACAGGAGGTTGTACAGAGAAGCCCAACTAGCCTATATTATCAGTGATGAAGCAAACCCCACTAACCACCCCATCTTTGCACTTGACACCGACTTAGGGTCTAGTTTGTTACAGATCACTGGAACTCCTGAGGTCCCTTTGCAGATAAGAAAGCAGCCCATTCTTAACCAGTAGATACCTTCTCCAACCACCTCTGTTTGGAAGATGTTCTTTGACGGAGCTTCCTCCAGTATAGGCACAGGCGCTGGAGTGATTTTCATATCGCCTTGTCAAGAGACCATATCCCTGTCATACAAGCTGAAATTTGAAACTACCAACAATGTGGCGGAATATGAAGCTCTTGTTCTGGGTATGAGGGTTGCAAAAGAAATGGGAATTGAAGAGGTGTCAGTGTTCGGAGATGCAGAATTGATAATTCAACAGGTCAGGAATGTTTATCGGGCCAAGCATCCTCGGCTCAAGAGTTACAGAAATGAGGTATGGGACCTGATTGATAATTTCTTCTCAGCTTTCAACATTACTTTTGTCCCAAGGGAAGAAAATACCTCGGCCGACTCCTTAGTGGTCTCGGCTAGTCTGTTCAGGGTCCCTCTACCGCCAAAGATCCATGGTGAGGTCGAAATAAGATACAGACCATCAATCCTGGACAATGTAAAGCATTGGGAGGTATTCAAGGACGATCTTGAAATCAAAAATTTTCTTCAGACCGTCGATGAGTTTTCGGCATTGCACATTGATCAAGATCCCGACCCGGAAGGTGACCCTCACCCTGAGGTGTTTGCAAATAAAATTTCTAATCACCAGATTATTCAGCTGCCTAGCAATCACATTCTGAGGGGGTTAGTCCCTTTGGAAAGACTGTTTGATAGGAATGATGTGACAGTAAAAGGTAAGGTTTCAAATAAAAATATTGATACAGCCGAATGCAACATTGGCACACAGGAGGAGCCTAGGTTTGTCAAATTATCAAGCAATTTGACCAGAGAACAGAGGGCCGAATATACTGAGTTGCTGAAAGAGTTTGCTGATGTATTTGCATGGACATACGAAGACCTCAAGACTTATGACACATCTGTCATTGAGCACAAGATCCCACTGAAAGAAGAGGCTAAACCGTTCAGGCAGAAGCTGAGGCAGATAAATCCCATGTTGCTACTTATCATGGAGAAAGAAGTGAAGAAATTGCTAGACGTGCAAATCATTGTCCCCTTGAGATATTCCGAGTGGGTGGCAAATTTGGTCCCAGTAAGGAAGAAAAGTGGAGAAATCAGACTCTGTGTTGATTTCAGGAACCTGAATAGGAACTCCAGGAAAGACAATTATCCCCTGCCCAACATGGAACACATACTGCAAAGGGTAACGGGTGCATCTAGGATATCCATGATTGACGGCTTTTCTGGCTATAATCAGATATCGATCATGCCTGAAGACAGGGAAAAGACAGCCTTCACCACCCCTTGGGGCACATTCATGTATGCCAAAATTCCATTTGGACTCATGAATGTAGGAGCAACATTTCAGCGAGCCATGGATATAGCCTTCATCGGGGAAAAAGACCAGTTTGTAGTGATCTACCTAGATGACATCACAGTGTTCTCCAGGTCTGATAAAGAGCATTACCATCACTTAAGGAAAGTTTTCTTGAAGTGTCGGAGGTTTGGTCTCTCCCTTAATCCCAAGAAATCCTTGTTTGCTATGATGGAGGGCAAGTTGTTAGGCCATATAGTATCAGCAGAGGGAGTGAGGATTGATCCTAGTAGGGTAGAGGCAATTCAGACCCTTTCACCTCCCAGGTCTAAGAAGGAAGTTTAGGCCTTTTTGGGCAAGATTAATTTTCTGAGGAGATTCGTCTCAAATTTTGCTGAGCTGGTGAGACACATCACATCCATGCTCAGGAAGGGAAATGAAGTGAAATGGACTGTTGAACCCAGGGAATCTTTTGTCCAAATAAAAAGGGCATTGACTGAGGCACCTGTGTTGATCAGTCCTGACTATTCCAAAGATTTCCTGATTTTTTCTTTTGCTTCTTGTGATACAGTAGCAGCGGTCTTGTTGCAGAAAAATAAGGAAGGGCGGGAGCAACCCATTGTCTTCTTCAGCAAGGCATTGAGAGATGCAGAAGTCTGGTACGAGATCATGGAGAAGCAGGCCTATGCATTGGTGAAAGCTCTCAAAGCTTTCAGAGTCTATATCTTGCACTCAAGGATCACCGCATACGTTCCTTCAGCCTCTGTGAAGGACATTCTCGTACAGCCTGACATAGATGGAAGGAGGGGTAAATGGATCGCCAAGATCCTAGAGTTTGATCTAAAGATTAAGCCCACCAAGTTGATAAAGGGGCAGGGTTTGGCCAAGTTGCTGGCTGAATCCAATTGCAAAGCCTTAGGGATTAACTTCATCCATGAGCAAGTTGAGTCATCCAACAAGAATTCTCAAGGTGCCCTATCACTGACAGCATGCCCCTGGTACAAGGATATCTTGTACTTTCTGCAAGAATTGAGGCCTCCGGATGGAATGGGAAAAAGCAAGGCGAGATCTTTAAAGCTCAAGGCGGTCAGGTATTGCCTCATTGACCAAGCATTGTACTGGAAAGATCCTTTAGGAGTATTTTTAAGATGCCTGGACCCGCAAGAAGCCCAGAAGGTTATATTTGATTTCCATAACTGCCTTTGCGGGGGGCATCATTTCTGGAAAACCACAGCTCATAAGATCCTTAGGTCTGGATATTTCTGGCCTACTTTATTTGTCAATATCTGCAGAGAAATCAGAGCTTGCATCAAATGCCAAAAGTTCTCAGGGAAGCAGCAGCTCAAATCACTGCCATTAAAGCCTATAGTAGCTTCAGCACCTTTTCAACAGTGGGGGTTAGACTTCATCGGAGAAATTCATCCTCCCTCAAGTGGTCAACACCGATGGATCCTAACTGCGACTGACTATTTCACCAAGTGGATAGAAGCTACCCCTACCAGGAGTACTTCTCACAAAGTAATTATCAGCTTCATGGAGGATATCATAGCCAGATTTGGCTGTCCCAGCAAAATCGTCACTGACAATGCTGCCTCTTTCAGGTCTGAGCCTTTGGTTAAGTTCTGTGAACAATTGGAGATTTCGTTGATCCACTCTACTCCCTATTATCCCCAAGGAAATGGACTAGCAGAGTCTTCCAATAAAAGTTTGATCAAGCTCATCAAAAAATTATTGGAAGACAATAAAAGGGCCTGGGATTCAAAGCTCAAATTTTCCCTATGGGCCGACCGGGTGACAACAAAGAAGTCTCTGGGCATCTCACCTTTCCAACTTGTTTATGGGACAGAATTTGTTTTCCCTACTCAGCTCGCTTTATCCGTGGCAAAATTCCTCCAGGACCTTGAAGGAGAACCTGACCATATGGTCAGAAGGATTCATCAGATGGTGGAAGTTCAGCAGATCAGGGAACAGGTCATGCACAGGGCCTACCATCATCAGTAGAAGATCAAGCAAACCTTTGACAGGAAGAGCGGAAAGAAAGATTTCGAGCTGGGTGATTTGGTGCTCAAATGGGATGCACCCAGGCATGAAAAGGGCAAGCACAGTAAGTTTGATGCCCTCTGGTTTGGGCCTTTCAAGATCTCTGAAGTATTTTCAAACAACACTTACAGGTTGCAGGATTTGGAAGGCAAATAAGTTTTTAATGGCCCAGTAAATGGGCATTTCTTAAAAAAATGTTTTTTGTGAGCCACAGTCGGCTCTTTTGTTTTTGTAAATATTGTTTTTTGTTTTCGGCTTAATAAATGACTCCATAGCCCAACAGCAAGGCACTGAATCTGCAAAAAGAGTCCTTAGAGCATCACAGGGACGACTCTATCCCCCATGGAGCCTAATGTTAGCGACATTTCTTGTAAAGGGGGGGTAAAATGCGAAGGAATGGGTTAAAAACCCACTTGCCCTAAGTTCGGGATGCAAAATGCACCTGTGTTTAAATGGAAATCAAATCTGGACGACAGGAATTAAAGCGCCCGGATCAACGGCCCGCATTGGATTCCGGAGCCCCCCCGCTTTTCTATCTTTAAGCAGAGGAGGGGATTCCGGAATCAGACATGCACCTCTTCAACGGTCATGATCAGAGCACCCGGATCAACGACGCACAAGGCGATTCCGGACCCCCCCCCCGGCCTTTCTACCTTTAAGCGGAGGGGGGGGTCCGGAATCAGGCGTGCATCTTCCCAATGGCCGAGATCACAGCGCCCGGATCAACGGCGCTTAGGCGATCCCATCCTTCTCAGCTGCTATGCTTTTAATCAATGTGGGGCCTTCCCCCCGTCGTGTCACCTCCCGAGCCACCACTCCCCTGAATCCTATCTTCCACTTCACCTCATGACATGGCCCCTCCTCAAACCGTCGTCCTCCCACCAGCTGCCATGCACCCCCCTCTTTCCCCGTCACCTGTCCATTCTCCCTCATGGTCCCCTTTTCTCGTTTTCACCTGACACATCATGCCAGGTGTTCTTCCCCTCTCCTCATCCATTCAAACCCCGCGCTCCGTGTCTCCTCTGCCCGTTCACCACTTCCCATTATATGCCCCAGCCTTCGCTTAAAGGCCTCCACCTCTATTCATCAAGTCGTTCATCCCATCCAGGTGGCAGTGCGAGGAGCCCTCCACGTCCCAAAAGTGCTGAATTGGCTGGACCGTTCCTAATCCCAAGGAAGCAGTTATCGCGACAGTTGGTGGTGGTTAGACATCGTCTCCGCCATAAAGGGAAAGTCCGACGATGAATTAAAAGCACGTCGATTCGCCCATGGGACTATCAGGAGTTCGATTGTGTCTGCCATAGGTGCATGATCATTCAGAGACTGCAGGTGCAGATTGTCAGAAGCCATGCAGACGCAATGTTTTTAATGTAACGTCTCGATTTTATTGCTATTGTTGTTTGAGTATATGTAGGCATTTTCGCCATTTTGGTATCCATCGATGGTTGAGCGAGGCTCCCGGTTGTAAAGCTTTGATGAAGCACTGTTATTTCACGTTATGTATGGACTCTTGAGACTTCTTGCCTTATGAATGTCAGATTCTTTCACGTCTTTGTTCAACTTTGTTAGAGCAGCTTGGAATTGGAGAATCCAGTCGAGTTGTAGTTGTTATAGGATGATGTAGAATTTGATCATTGTGACAGTCGCATTGTCTCTAATCAGTCCTTGTGATTTTACTAACGCTGAACGACTTGGAATTGGAGAATCCAGTCAAGTCCCCCTTTCAGTTTCTCGGAGCCCTGAACCAGAGGATCTCGCATTCAGAGTTTTTCTTCTACAAATTACTGAAAGTCTGTGGCCCGAAGTAGTTTGTTCACTCTTCTTATCAAGTCTTCCACCTATTCACCTTTTAATCAACCCACTGACTGAATTTAAATCAAGACCTCCTTTGTTTCTTACATGCCGGACCCAGTCTCTGAGTTAGAGTGACATCTCCCCGAGTCTCTGTCCATTTGATCACACATTAAAAACTACCGTGACATAAAACTGATGGGTGTCGGGCTCTGCTCCTGCAAGCAATCCAGGAGTGACTTCCGTCGCCAACAATAACTATGGGAGTACCTACACATTGTCACCTTAGATAGACACTCCCCTCGCTTTAGTGACGATAAGTCACCACAAGGGGGAAATCTCGATGACCCTTTGGGGATTGAGATGAAAAGTGAAATGATGAAGGATGGAACTTGTAAAGGTAAATATTGGAGATGAAGGATGGCTTGAGAATGAGTCTTGTGGAAGGGTAAATGGTTGTCAATAGTTTATCACCTACAAAACAATGTTAATACTGTCTGGAACAAGACAAATGAGCAAAAACCAAGCCTTATATCAAGGGGATAAACAAGATAAGCATGTTGTCACAAATTGCAGCAATATATATGTACATAAATCAACAAGAAACAATTACCAATAGTTACAAATTAAGCCACCAAAATCAAGTATAATATGATGGAAACTAAGCTAGCAATAACTAGTCAAACTTCCACAGGACTTTCAAGCTCGCTCACACCCAGGAGGTTGCCTGCGCATGCACCTGGTGTGATCTCACTCTTGCCCCTGTGCCATGGCCCCAAGAGGGGGCCCTGAGGCTCCCCCACCACCTCTACCACTGGAAATAGCAGCGTTCGAGAAACTGGTTGCAACTAGTGGTAAAAGATCAGCCACAGAAACGCAACAAAAATTCATAAAAAAAAATTGACAGTATTCCCTCAATCGACCTACCAGTAGAAGAAGCTTGTAGATATACTCTAAATCTCTCTGAAGGGGGACTCATCGGCCAGTTCACAGGTTTATAGTCGTCTCCCAAAGTTGTAGATGCATGTGTTCAGAGAAATTGGAGCCCCCTGGCAAAAGAAGGCATCAAAAGCCATCTCGTAGGCAAGGGATTTTACGCTTTTGTCTTTGATAACACAGAGGAAAGAACCCTCATACTTCATGGGCCCTCAAGGCCTATATCTGAATAAATGGTCACTAGACTTCGATCCAACACAAGATGTGCCCTCAGTTGTTCTGGTATGGGTGTGTCTCCCTCATCTCCCCTTGCATTGTTGGAATTCGAAGTCTCTGGAATCCATTGGGAACACCCTTGGAAAATACATTGACAAAGCAGACAGAAAGGACCAGTAGTCATGCTCTAGGATATGCGTCGAAGTAGATCTGGAGGTGGGGCTATTGGAAGCCATTCAACTAAATGTCGTAGATCGGTCTCACATCCAGGAGTTGGATTACGAACAACTCCCATTCAAATGCAGGTACTTCCATGGCTATGGACACTTATTCAGGCACTACAAAAAGAAGAAAGAATAAGAGTGGGAGATCTCGAAAGGTGAACAATGGACACAGGTCCAAAAAGCATCTCAGCCAAAGATTAACATCAGATCTAAAAGGAAAGGGGCTACAAAAGGTCTTGATGCCCCCATTCCAAGGAAAGCTCCTAGGGAAGGAAGCTCAACCCCTCCAATCTCAGAGACCCCCAATAACCCCTTTGAAATCCTCGGCAACCCTCCTGAAATCTCTGATCCAACAATTGAAGAACTTGAGCAACAGATCTACCCTCCCACAGTTGGAAATAACAATGGCAAGGAAGCCCTTCCTGGCTCCCCAATTGGAACCTCCTCCTCCCCTTCCTACGCAGAAATAGCAAAAAAGAAACCCATGGAAAACTATAGATCTTCGGAGGACAAGTCATTCAAGAAACCCTTAAAAAGATAATGGAGAAAATCTCACAAAGAAGCGAGGGAGGAAGAAGTGGAGAGGCAAAAAATGCAAGGAATCCAACCCACCATTGAGATGTCCATTGGAATAAATACCAGAACAAGGCCTCCCAAGGGAGGGCCTACCCACCCCAATCCTGGTAAATAATGCGTATAGTCTCTTGGAATTGCAGACGCTTGGGGAACCCATTAAAATTCGAAGCAGTCAAAGACCTTTTGAAAAATGAATCTCTCGAAATCCTCATGCTCCAAGAGACAAAAATTGAAGGGGAAACCCTTTTAGAAATCAACAAACTGAAATGGAAGAAAAATGCAGGGAAAGCCATGAGAGCAACGGGCTCTTCATGTGCTCTCGCAACTCCGTGGTCGGAAGACAAGTTCAACCTTGACAGTTCCTTTGAGACTTAACATTGGATCTTCATTGAACTCCAACACTACTCAAGTAAGATCACCTTCTCCCTCTTTAACCTTTATGTTCCTGTCCTTTCTGCAGAAAAGAAAGAATGTTGGCAAAATCTATCAGTCTTCTTAGAAAATCAGATCCATACGAACATCGTTATAGCTGGAGACCTCAACTTAGTCTTTGAACCAAAAGAAAGAGAGGGGTAAACTGTGGCAGGGATCAAATGCTTCCTTTTGTTGAAGAGCTAATTCAACAGTGGGATCTCCTGGACTTTAAGCCCATGAAAGGACTCTTTGCCTGGACAAACAACAGAGTTGGAATGGATCACATCTCAGCTCGCTTGGACCGGTTTCTAGTTCAGAGCTCCCTATTACTAGAAAGGAGGATAATCTCATCCAAAATACTCCCCAAATTGACATCTGATCATAAGCCCATACTCCTCCAACTAGAAGAGGAAGAAAACCTGGGTCCAATATCGTTCAGATACAACCCTCTTTGGATAGATAAGGAAGGCTTCCTGGAAACTGATAACTCAGCTTGGTCCACTCTAGTAACAAGATCTCCCAGCTATGTGTGGGAACAGAAAATAAAGACAACAAAGTATGCCTTAAAAGATTGGATTAAAAAACCAAATGACACCCCCTCCAGCCACAGAAGAGAGACAGTTCAACAGTTAACAGATCTGCAAATGGAAATGGAGAACAAAGATATTACCAACCAAGATTTAGCGAAGGAACAAGCTACCCAATTCAATTCCTATCGCGCTTTTCGTCAAGAAGAAGAGCATTGGAGGCTAAAATCTCGCAGCTTTTGGCTAAGAGTTGGAGACCGAAATACCACCTTCTTCCACCGGCAATACAGAGCCCGAATCTCTAGAAATCATATCTCGAAAATCATCTCGATAGATGGCTCAATTTGCAAAGGTTCAACCCAGCTCAAAGAGGCAGCAAAAATACATTTCCATAAACTTTATAAAGAATATAGAGTTGATTGTGAGGAGGATACCACATAATTTCTCTCTCATATACCCTCCCTGGTGAGTAAGGAAGATAATCCAGCCCTCATGAAGCCTTTTACAGAGGAAGAAATCAACAATGTTATTTGGTCCATGGAACCTGACAAAGCTCCAAGGCTAGATGGCTTCTCAGTGAGATTGGCCTGAATCTGAGAGGATTTTGTATGAGGTGTTTCACAGCGAGATTGGCCTGAATCTGTCAAAGGAGCCCAGGTTCGCTTCTTTGAGGATTAAGGCTAGAAATGTGGAGTTAATGCTGCCTCCAACTTTGGATTTTTGCTGGAATGCTTTTATCATTCTTAGTAAATCAATCTTAATTATAGAAATTGGAAATAATTGATTGGAAATAATTAAGATTGATTTACTAAGAATGATAAAAGAATTCCATCAAAAATCCAAAGTTGGAGGCAGCGTTAACTCCACATTTCTAGCCTTAATCCCCAAAGAAGCAAACCCGGGCTCCTTTGATAGATTCAGGCCAATCAAAGGAAAAATCCAAACTTGGAGGCAGCGTTAACTCCACATTTCTAGCCTTAATCCCCAAAGAAGCGAACACGGGCTCCTTTGACAGATTCAGGCCAATCTCGTTGTGAAACACCTCATACAAAATCCTCTCAAATCTAATGGCAAACAGGACTAAACCTCTGTTAGGGAAGCTCATCTCCCTCGCCCAAAGCAGTTTTGTAAAAGGGAGACACATTATCGACAATGTAATACAGGTGCAAGAAGCAATGCATTCCAGCCATCAGCGCAAGGAGAAAGGGATGCTCATAAAACTAGATATGGAAAATGCATTCGATCGGGTAAGATTTTGTATGAGGTGTTTCACAACGAGATTGGCCTGAATCTGTCAAAGGAGCCTGGGTCCACTCCTTTGGGGATTAAGACTAGAAATGTGGAGTTAACGTTGCCTCCAACTTTGGCTTTTTGCTGGAATGATTTTATCATTCTTAGTAAATCAATCTTAATTATTTCAATCAAAATTGATTGAAATAATTAAGATTGATTTACTAAGAATGATAAAAGCATTCCAGCAAAAAGCCAAAGTTGGAGGCAACGTTAACTCCACATTTCTAGCCTTAATCCTCAAAGAAGCGAACACAGGCTCCTTTGACAGATTCAGGCCAATCTCATTGTGAAACACCTCATACAAAATCCTCTCAAAGCTAATGGCAAACATGACTAAGCCTCTACTAGGGAAGCTCATCTCCCCTGCCCAAACTGGTTTTGTAAAAGGGAGACACATTCTGGATAATTTAATACAGGTGCAAGAAGCAATGCATTCCAGCCATCAGCGCAAGGAGAAAGGGATGCTCATAAAACTAGATATGTAAAACACATTCGATCGGGTAAAACTCTCATTCCTTTAAAAATTCCTCCTTTCCTTTGGATTCAATACAAAATTTGTTAAACTAATCAAAGCTTGCACAGATAAGTCGTAGATAGCCCCGCTAGTACATGGCAGGCCAACTAATTTTCTTCAAGCCTCAAGGGGACTAAGACAAGGCTTCCCACTCTCTCCCTTCCTGTACATCATAATGGCAGATTCGCTAAGCAGAAAGCTAACTCTTGAAAAGAAAGTCGACACTATCCCAGGCATCGGGCTAGTGAGAGGCCTAGAACCAATCAATCACGCTTTATTTGTTGATGACTCCCTTTTGTTGGGTGGAGCCTCCATTCGGATAGCACAGACCTTCAGTAATATTCTCCAAAGTTTCTGCAAAGTTTTCGGAGCGCTCCTCAATAAAAAGAAGAGTCCAGTGTATGGGTGGAATGTTGACCAACATACCATACAACGAATTGCCCATTTCCTGGGGTTTTCAGGCTATGCCTCATGGGAAAAAATAAAATACTTCTGACTCCCATTAACTGTGGGAACCAATAAATCTTCGTTATGGATATAAATTATAAGCAAAATCAAGAACAAAATAGCAGCATGGGGAGGACAGTGGCTCACAACAGCAGGAAAGCTCATCCTTGTAAAATCGGTACTCTCTTATTTACCAGTCTATCAGGCTTCCTTCCTTTTGGCTCTAAAAGCTATCCTGGCACAAGTTTCAAACCTGATCCGAGATTTCATGTGGCAAGGAGGAAAGGGAAATCAAAGGAAATTTCATCTTGTTAACTGGGAAACTGTCAAACACCCAATCAATGAAGGAGGCTTGAAAATAAGAGATCCTAGTCATGCCAATATAACCTTAGGTGGTAAAATCATTTGGAATCTCTTCTCAAACTCCAGACATCCAGTGAGCCAAATATTAAGGAGAAAATACCTCCAAGGGAATTCGATGAGGAATTCAAAGGCAGAAAATACCACCAAAGGAACATTGATCTGGAATCTTTGTCGCGTTGGGTTAGACTTCTTCAAAACCCACCTATATCGAATTCTTGGCAATGGAAAAAAAATGTTGATGTGGAGTGACAGCATCATGGGCCATCCCCCACTCAAAATTTTGAAGAAATAAAAAAAAATTGTGAGTGGCTTACTCAGCGTGATTTCAATAAACTGGCAGACATTTCCTCTTGGGACACCACAGGAAATTGGAGGGATTGGGAGCTCCCTGAAATCCCAGCGCATCTCCAACTCCAAAAGAGTTTGCTCATAAATCTGTTGGTCGATCTAGCCCATGTCCACCTGCGCAAGCCAGACAAATGCGGTTGGGGAAAAACCGGGAGATACATTGCAGCACAAGGATACAACGCTCTTCAATCTACCCAAGCAATGACATAATCAATATCTCTATGGAAACAAGTTTGGGATCCGATTGGTCTTCCAAAAATAAATTTCTTTTTTTGGACCTTAATGCACAAGAAAATGCTGACAGGAGAAAATTTGATTAAAAAATGTATTGTTGGCCCTCATAGATGCCCCTTGTGTTGTAGCGCTATTGAAACTATGGACCATTGGTTTGTGGATTGCCCATTTTCCCAAGAAGCCTGGAAGATCACCCTCATCGGCCTCAATGTCACAGCTCCATCACAGACTACAGTCACAACCCTCTTCTCCTCTTGGAAAGAGAGATACCCTCAAGAGATGCAAAGCAAATCAAATTGGCAAAGAATCTAGCAAGCCATTCCCAAATATTTATGTTGGAAAATTTGGCTGGCAAGAAACGATCAGATCTTCAATAGTCTCCTTCATTCCCCTTTAATGGTGGCCACAAAAGCAAAATCACTTCTCCGAGAAACAATGACTTACCACACTCTCAAGGACGAAAACTCTCTCCTTCCTGAAGAAAAGAAATGGCTAGGAGCTATTATAACTTAAGACACGGAAAAGGCCATTGCTCGTCCTCTAAGCACTCCAGGATGGCGTATAAGAGAAACAAATGCAGAATTTCAAGACTGGTGGAGGAAGCAAGGTAAAGCAACGATTTTTTTCGACGGCGCCTCCAAAGGAAACCCAGGGAAATCAGTGGCAGGTGGAGTGGTTTACTCCTATGATGGACAAAGGAAAGATAGCTTCAGATGGGGTCTAGGTCGACGAACTAATAATCAAGCTAAAATCATGGCGTTGTTAAAAGCCTGCCAGATAGCGTGGGAAAATGGCATTAAGTAAATTCAAGTCTTCGGGGATTCAGAAATTTTGATAAAAACAATAATTTCGGAAGACCACTTCAGCAACCCAACGCTCAAAAAAATTATGCAAAGACTAAGGCATGTGTTGCAAGACTTCTCCAACTCCCAATTCTATCACATCCTGAGAAGATCAAATGTGGAAGCAGATCAAAAGGCAAACATTGGTTGTCTATTGTCTCAAGGAACATTCAACAAAAATGAGGAAGCTCCCACTTGGATCTCTATCCCATAGATTTGGAAACATCTCAATTCTTGGCAATGAAAGAAAGAGAGATGTCGTGCCTATGGAAAAAGGATTTTTGAATCATTGTAATGACGGTTTTTTAGGCCATGGCCCAACCAGTATCTAATCAATAAAAAAAATTAACCCTTTTAGTTAAAAAAAAAAAACTTCCACTGAAAAGAGCAAGACTTTATATGGTATTTAGGGTGGTTTGTTAAGTGTTATCAGCAAGTGTTATAAAAGCCAAGTGGATGTAGCAAACAAATGTTACGGCATCAAATTTTAGCCACTAAAATCAACGAACAATCCACCCAAAAGCTAGCCAATGACAAGTATTTTAATAATGGCATCTTGTAAACAAATTTCAGCAGTAAAAAGATGATCAATAGATGAAATAAAGATGATTTTGTTGTAGCCCTAATGGTTGTAGCTTTAGTTTGTAACAACAGCAAGAATTACTAGGCTAAGCTAGACGCCATTGGGGCACAAAAATGTTTTAAGGATGCCAAATTGATTCCAACTTGAACAATTGCAAAATCTCTATTTTTCACGTATTCCAATGCAAATGATTTTATTTCTCCAATGAAAAATAGACTAGTGCATTTATCAATTGGGTTATGGGGTCTCTTGTTGTAAAATCTAGTTATGTTACCTCTCTAGGGGTGTAATCCTTTTTACTCCCTAGGGAAAACACAACTAGCAAGGTAAATCTAGGAGGGTGTAAGCCCTTTTACTCCTCCTAGCAACCTTGTTGAGTAGTTTATCCAAACACAAATGCTATAGCCTTAGTGGAGGGTGTATGCATTTATACTTCTCCAAGGGTTTATACAAGAATTACCATGAAACAATAAGAAACACTAACAATATGCAGAAATTTCCTTACCAATTTCAAGAGATAACAAGATTAAACCCTTCTTTACCAAGTATTTTCCACCACAAAGCAAGAGAAAGCATCCAACATAGATAGTGCGCAACTTCTTCCACAAGAGACAAGAAACTAACATCCAAAATATCATAAGAGAGATAAAGTGTGAATTTCCCAAGTAGGGAGAAAATTTCAGCCCAAAACTTATGTAATTCTCAAGTGTGTTGTTACCAAAATGAAAGTGACAAGGTCTTATTTATACTTGACCTTGTAAAAATGATTTCTCCACTTAAGTTAGGGTAAAACACAAATTAGGGAGTCCCACCTCCTAATTTTCCCCTTTACAAAATATAATTCAATTTTACAAAATAAGCAAGCCCTAAATGATGATGTCATCCACCCTAGGGGTGACGTTTTGGCATAAATGGCAAGTCGTTGAGCTTGTTGAGGGAGATGTTGGGCCTCCAAAGGACATATCTTCAAGTTTCAAGGATCGTCCTCCATCAAGAAATGCAAATTCATCATCAAATCACACATCACCATCAAACCCTAGCCCACAAGTGAGACGTCATTCCCTAGAAAGTGACGTTTGAGCCTCCAAGGTCAAACATTGGGAAAAAGGGGGACATATTTCCTTCTCTGAGATGTCCTCTCATGCCTTCAAAGGAAATGTTCATCATCTAGTTTGTCCCAAGGCTTGGGGTATTACATCCACTCTATGGGCTTCATGCCCCAATGAAGGCCTAAACAAGGCTTGTTCCTCCACAAATGTCCACCAAGCAAGGTCCTACAAAGACAAGTAAATATGCCCTCCAAGGGTCTCAAGTCAAATGTATCATGCCAAGTAAAATCACATTTAATACAATATCCATCTAAACATGTGCATCAAATCTACCTTTTCAAATTAAACGAGTTCTCAAAGACCCTATGCAATTTGCCAATTTTAGATACGGGAGGGGTGTCATAATGCCCTATTGGGTGAACCAATTCCTCAAGTAGGGGAGGTTCCCAAGGACAATCCTTTCTAAGTTATGTAGTGGGTGTGTGGTGGATGGGGCCATACTTCTAGGTATGGGGTTTCATGACATACAAGGGCTCGTATTGTCTCATTTATGGGTGCCTTTGTAGAGGGTGTGTTGCCCTTCGTCTGCGATGCAACATTTTTCCAAGCCCATTTTCCATTAATTTATTAGAGTGTTTCCAGGTTGAAGACATATGGGGGTACTAAAATAAGTAATTAAAACAAAGGCCATATATGCTCTACCCTCGTCACAATTCTTCCCCAAGTTGAAGACAGTGTGGAGCACTAAACTAATCAATAAATACAAATCCCACACTGCTCTACCTTGGTTGGCATGATTTTAATTAGTTTATTCTCTAGGGGTCCTTTAACATTTTTTTGATAAACATTTCATTGTCCTATATATCCCTAGGCGAGCATATGGAAAGTTTATGATTGGATTTTAACTTTTTCCAGCTACAAGCCTCTCGGCCTTCAACCCCTTCTTCTGATGAAATGAGGTACATGCCCTTCTTGGGTCAACAAGCCTGCTGGCCTAAAAGATGGGGACATGAAATAGAAGAAGTAATGGAAAGTGGTAAGTATGAGTGGGGATGGTACGATAACCCTTCAAGCACTACCCCTGGTTACAACCCTTTCCCCAAGGGTGGCCACTTACTAGGAAATCATGACACTCACCAAGGTGAAATAAGGAAAAAAAACATAATTTCCAAGCAAAATGTTCCATAATCGATAGGAGTTTTAATGCAACATATTCAAATGCCCTAAGTATTAAAGTGACACTTAGAATGATACTTGACTTGTTACCTCATGAAGAAAGATCCATCGTCTTCCATAAGCAAGTTGGTGTGGTGAATGCCATTACAACGAATGGAGAATTATGGTGGTGAGGCAGGCTACATCTATGTAAGTGGACATTGTCAGTCAATCTATCTCTCGATACTCCACGTCTACAACCTGAGGGCCTCGAGACATCATCTCCTTAGTTATCTCAAGGAATGGGGGATAACATATGGCTCCTACTCGGGGACATGTACTCGTCGTAGAGTGCACGAGAACCTCAACAACGCTTGGTAAGACCTATGCCCACACACACGGAAACAACAAACCGTGAAATCCAGGGTGGCTCACTCACCCTTTGTCCTTATAATCGATTAAAAAAAAATCAACTAATCTTTTAAAAGAAAAAATTGCAGTTTTTCAAAAAATTATAACTAACATATAATATGATAAAATCAAATGATGTAAAACAATTATGCAATAATGCAAGTAGAGAAAAATGAAAAATTAGATATGACATGCAAACATAAGTAAATGAAACTAAGCTATCATCACCAAGCAAGATGCAAATGCAAGAAAGAAAGATGACCTACCTACTTACCTCAAGCCCATGGCCCATGGAGTTTGGGTCCTGAGGTTGTTAAGTGAAATCATACAACCAATGCAACCAATTACTCATTATCTCATCAAGGTATCTCCCCTTGTGCTTAATCATGTACTGCAACAAAGATAAGTTAAGCACAGAATAATCATGAGTATAAATAAGCATGTGATCAATAATGGAGGTGGGTGGGAGAGAGATAATCTTATTGGGACAAGTGACCACAAGCCTGATCAATCCATCTCTAAAGAGGGCTATGGCGTGTAGATGACGACTCATCCTCATCTTCACTTAGTGTTCCACTGCTTCCTGAAGACTAAGAGGAGATGAGAGATTGGAAGAAGACTGTATCGATTCCCAAAGAATAAGAATAAAGGCAAGAGATAGCCTCGTGATTGGAGAAACAAATCCTCCTGGTACTAAGAAATTGTTGTCTTCATCTACATATCCCTAAAAAGGGACTCAAGACAAGAAAATTGTTGCTCGGTAGTATGAGTTCTTGTCTGTTCTGGGGTAGCCACATCCCTGTTTCTATCAAAAATTGAGTCTGAAGGTGGTTGAAAAACTTCATAGAACAAATTGAAATTCCCAAAAGGACATGCATCATAACTCCCAAGGGATAATTGAAATTCATCTCGAGTATATGGCGACAAGTCGTCCTCAAACAAATGAAATAAATTTGTGACCATATCATCATCGAGCTATCAAGAATCTGTATCATATGTACATGAGGACCAGTTTTCTTAAGATGATAATTCAACCCCTTTTGCATGATGACTACCCTCTATGTCGTAGATGGGTCCTCTATCAAAAATTAAGCAACCCACATCCCATCCACGTTTTCCAACCTGTATGAAGTCATCAATGTAAGGACGCACCATGTCAGAGAGGTTCTCCATGAAAGCATCTGCATCATCTGGACTAATCGCTTCTTCATATTTATATGTAAGAGGAAAGCTAGGCTGAACAACTTCATCTTTATCAAGTGGGAGAGTGGACATCGACATCTTATCTTGATTCTCAACATGTTGAACTTCATCAAAATTCTTATTTTTCTTCATGGCATCTTTCTTCATGCACCTTGTTTGCAGAGGTTGGATGATGTTGCTTCTTTATTTCGCATTCTTTAACTATTGTCTTATCATACACCGAAAAACCTTCCTTGTAAAGAGCATCCTTGAGCTCTTGGAAAGTATCTTTCAAATTATGAGTGGTTGGGCCCCAACACCTGAGAAATTGTTCAATAAGCCTTATGGAGGAAGGTATGCTCCTCGACTTGCATGAATGTGTGAGCCACTTCTTTTGTCATAACTCTAGAGATGCTACAAACAATCGCATTAGTATATCATCATGTAATATATTCAATGTTGAAGCATATTTCATACAATTCACAACATGGGTGATTGTTAGGGTTGGGTCACCATTAAACTTTGGGTAATTCCTATTCCATTCTGGAGGATAACGATTTGGATACCCAAGAATACCCTCGATATCAAGGGAGGGATACAACTCATGTGCATGCCAAGGTGTCATGATTCCATCACCTGAAATGACACCTCAAAGGAACTGTCGGAAGAGCTCAAAGCTCTATGTGAGAGGGTATCTTTCCTCAATGGATTTGCCAGACAAACTTATATGAAGTTCATCAAAAGTGAAAATGGAACTTCCCTCAAATGGAGTCATCGTGCAAGCTATGGGAAAAGGCTTTGGGAATAACTTGCCAACATGGCGTTAGGGCTCGAAAGAGGATTCAAAATCCTCCCCGGCAATGACACCAAAATGTTATCGCATAATCTATATATTGGGAAAATCCCAAACCAATCCATGGAAGTGTGACAACTATGGAAGTACCTACCCATTGTCACCTTGGATAGAATCTCCCCTCACTTTAGTGATGAGAAGTCGCCACAAGGGGGGAATCCCGGTGACCCTTGGGAAATTGAGATGAAAAGTGAAATGATGAAGGATGGATACCCTAAAGGTCAAGATTGGAGATGAAGGATTGTTTGAGAATGAGTCTTGTGGAAGGGTAAATGGTTGCCAATAGTTGTGCACCTGCAAAACAACATTAGCCCTACCTAGAATAAGACAAATGAGCATAAACCAAGCCTTATATCAAGGGGATCAATAAGATGAGATTTTTGTCCCAAATTGCAACAATATATATGTCTATAAATAAAAAAGAAACAATTACCAATAGCCGCAAATTAAACCACTAAAATCAAGTATAATATGATGGAAACTAAGCTAGCAATAACTAGTCAAACTTCCACTGAAAAGAGCAAGACTTTAGATGGTATTTAGGGTTGTTTGTTAAGTGTTATCAGCAAGTATTACAACATCCAAGTGGTTGTAGAAAAAAAATGCTACAACAGTAAATCCTAGCCATTAAAATCAGCTAACAATCCACCCAAACTATTGCCAATGACAAGTATTTTAATAATGCCAGCTTGTAAACAAATTTCAGTGGCAAAAAGATGATCAATAGATGAAATAAAGATGATTTTTTTGCAGCCCTAATGGTTGTATCTTTTGTTTGTAACAACAACAATAATTACTAGGCTAACCTAGATGCCCTTAGGGCACAAAGATTCCTTAAGGATGCAAAATTGATTCCAACTTGAACAATTGCAAAATCTCTATTTTTCACGTATTCCAATGCAAATAATTCCATTTATCCAATGCAAAATAGATTGGTGCATTTATCAATTAGGTTATGGGATCTCTTGTTGTAAGAGCTAGTTGTGTTACCTCCCTAGGGGTGTAAGCCTTTTTACTCCTTAGGGAAAACACAACTAGCAAGGTAAATCTAGGAGGGTGTAAGCCGTTTTACTCCTCCTAGCAACCTTGTTGAGTAGCTTATCCAAAGACAAATGTGATAGACTTAGTGGAGGGTATATGCCTTTATAATCCTCCAATGGTTTAGACAAGAATGACCATGAAACAATAAGAAACACTAACAATATGCAGAAATTTCCTTACCAATTTCAAGAGATAGCAAGATTAAACCCTTCTTTACCAAGTATTTTCCACCACAAAGCAAGAGAAAGCATCAAGGAGAGATAGTGCACCACTTCTTCCACAAGCGACAAGCAACTAGCATCTAAAATAGCATAAGAGATATAAAGTGCTAATTTCCCAAGTAGAGCGAAAATTTCAGCCCAAAACCTATGTAATCCTCAGGTGTGTTGTTATCAAAATGAAAGTGACAAGGTCTTATTTATACTTGACCTTGTAAAAATGATTTGTCCACTTACGTTAGGGTAAAACAAAAATTAGGGAGGCCGACATCCTAATTTTCCCCTTTACAAAATATACTTCAATTTTACAAAATAAGCAAGCCCTAAATGACGACGTCATCCCCCATAAGGGTGACATTTTGGCATAAATGGCAAGTCGTTGAGCTTGTTGAGGGAGGCGTTGGGCCTCGAAAGGCCATATCTTCAAGGTGCAAGGATATTTATCCATAAAAACATTCCAATTCATCATCAAATCACCCATCACCATCAAACCCTAGCCCCCAAGTGAGACGTCGTGCCCTAGAAAGTGACGTTTTGAGCCTCCATGGTCAAACTTTGGGCAAAAGGGGGTTATTTTTCCTTCTCCGGGATGTCCTCTCATGCCTCCAAAGGAAACTTTAATCATATATCTAATCCCAAGGCTTGGGGTATGGCATCCACTCTATGGGTTTCATTCCCTAATGAAGGCTTAAGCAAGGCTTGTTCCTTCACAAATGTCCACCAAGCAAGGTCCTGCAAAGACAAGTAAATATGCCCTCCAAGGGTCTCAAGTCAAACCTATCATGGCAAGTAAAATCACATTTAATACAAGATCCATATAAACATGTGCATCAAATCTACCTTTTCAAAATAAAAGAGTGCTCAAAGGCCCTATGCAATTTACCAAATTTAGATATTGGAGAGGTGTCATAATGACCTATTGGGTGAACCAATTCCTCAATTAGGGGAGGTTCCCAAGGGAGATCCTTTCCAAGTTATGCAGTGGGTGTGAGGTGGATGGGGTCATACTTCTAGGCATGGGGTTTCATGACATACAAGGGCTTGTATTGTCTCATTTATTGGTGCCTTTATAGAGGGTGTGTTGCCCTTCGTCCATGATGCAACATTTTTCAAAGCCCATTTTCCATTAATTTATTAGAGTGTTTCTAGGTTGAAGTTGTATGGGGGCACTAAACTAAGAAATAAAAGCAAATCCCTCATATGCTCTACCTTGGTCACAATGCTTCCCCAAGTTGAAGACAGTGTGGGGCACTAAACTAAGCAATAAAAACAAATCCCACACCACTCTACCTTGGTTAGCATGATTTTAATTAGTTTATTCTTTTGGGGTCCTTTAACATTTTTTCGAGAAACATTTCATTGTCCTCATGATCCCTGGGCAATCATTTGGAAGGTTTATGGTTGGATTTTAACTTTTTCCAGCTAGTAGCCTATGGTACTTCAGCCCCTTCTTCTCATGAAATGAGGTACATGCCCTTCTTGGATCAATAAGCCCGATGACCTAAAATATGGGGACATGGAAGAGAAGAAGTAATGGAAAGTGGTAAGTATGAGTGGGGATGATACGATAACCCTTCAAGGAAGACCCCTGGTTACAACTCGTTCCCCAAGGGTGGTCACTTACTAAGAAATCATGACACTCACCAAGGTGAAATAAGGCAAAAAACATAATTTCCAAGCAAAACGTTCCATAATCAAGAGAAGTTTTAATGCAACATATTCAAATGCCCCAAGTATTAAAGTGACACTTATCGTGATACCTGAATTGTTACCTTGTAAAGCAAGTTCCACCATCTTCTTAAAGCAAGTTGGTGAGGTGAATTCCATCAGAATGAATGGAGAAGTATGGCGGTAAGGCGGGGCTCCATCTGTGTAAGTGGACACTATCGGTTAATCCATTTCTCGGTACTCCATGTATGCAACCTGAGGTCCTTGAGACATCATCTCCTTAGTTATCCCTAAGAATGGGGGATAACATTCTCAAGAACAATTATATGGATCTGATCAAACTTTGACTTATTCTCCCCTAGAAAAATGCCAGTGTTGGATGCATTCAATCTGCACAGTACATCCTCTACTTTGGCTTGGAAAAGGTCAGATATAGGAAATAAATGTTGGCCCAGATTCACATTAGAAATACTTTATGATTTAGGTCGGCCTCACCCAAAGATTTAATAATTTTAACATGAATAAAGTATTTGTTAAGGAGGCTTTATATGACATCTTGATTATTAGATGTTGTCTCAAGAACAAGTATACAGATCTGATCAGAGTTTGACTTATTCTCCCCTAGAAAAATGTCATTGTTGGATGCATTCAATCTGCACAGTACATCCTCCGCATTGGTTTCCACAACAGTCACTGATGATCCTATTATAAAAGATATAGTGAATTAAATCCTTGGCGACATCATTCTTCCTTAGGCTTCCATGTAGCATAGTTCATAGCATATATGTTAATCCCAAGTATACTTGACAACTCTACAACTTATACTAGATGAGAACAAGACTCAAAGAAATTTGATTTTAAAGAGAGATGAGATACCATAATATTGAAGTGTGTGGTGCTACAGTAGATGTTCCTAGGCAATTTGTTATTGGATATCTTCAGGCAAGTCCCTCTTACATTTTAGAGATTCAAAATATGCTCTTTATAGAAAAATTGAGCTTTGTCTTCAAATCAACTCCATTTTGAATGGTCAAATATTGGGCAAAGTTCTAACATGATGGCTACATATTATAACAGATTCTTTTGAAATCTATTCTTTTGTTACTTATGATGAAAACATCTATCAATAGGCCTATAATATACCTTCAATAAATACTTCCAAACACAATCTTACATTGGTGCTTGTAGAAAAAATACGCAGTGTAGATTTTAAACATTTTATTGCTTCCTCGTACCATAAACGTACCAATAACCTCTCAATTCAATTCTTCAACCCTGCCAACGTGGATTTTAGACCCTTGTCTTACGACAATCTACCTAAGAAAATGTCAAATGGTGCTGGAAAAAAATATCTTTGAGTTGCCTTTACTTTTGTTGTTGGTTTGATGGGCCATCCCTTCAAAGGTGAAACGTTATCAATTTGAGTGAATTCTCTAATTAACATGCAAGGGCGGTCATTTTCAGTATTGTTCACACTTCACTCATAACAACTATGAAGTTATATATGTAATGGAGTTGTGGCAATAACAACCTTTGATCACGAGAGGCAGATATATGAATATGAAGAGAAGGTGAATCAAATTGGATCCTCTCCAAGACTTTAAAATAAGCACTTAGTTGCTTTCTCTTTTGAAAATTTTAAGAACATGTCCTTTTTATTTTATTTT
>ML787233.1:0-13424 GCA_009831015.1 Picea engelmannii
ATCTTGTACTTGAACATTTAAGTGGGGTAAAAGGAGGTTGCCCCCTCGAAGAGGCTTATTATCTGAAATTATCTCTTTTTCAAGGCATTGAGTACTTTTTCTGAGGTTTTTCTATGCTATATTGATATTTGGTTCTTAACAGAGAACACCCCTGTTTAGACAACCGAAGTTCATAAGCAGTCAGACAACAAGAAGTACATCTACATAAGGAACAACAACTGGAGGATCTAGTTCAGGCAACACTAGTCAGGTATATACACCGCACAAAGGTAGTAGTTCAACATTCAAAATGGTATGACATGATCCCACCATCAGGTTACCCAAATTTTGAGGAGAAGCAGCAGAAGACCCTGAGAAGAACTTGTTCATTTGTGCAAAGATCTAAGAATCAAAGCAGAATACTGATGAAGATACCAAACTTGCGCAACTAGCTATTACTCTAAGAGACCATGCACTAGAATGGTACATGAGTTTAGATGCAAACAGTGCACCTGGGATGACAAGGACATTATCCGACATTAATAAGTTAATGATAAACGAGTTCTAGAATCCAATTTTAGAGGATCAATACATGAACGAGATGATCGAAATAAGACAGAAACCAAGAGAGTCTATATGGGAGATTGAACAAAGATTCAAGTGACTGAAGGGGAAGTTGAAGTATCTCATGACCAAGATGAAACATAGACATTTATTTGTCAATTCATTGTTACCACACTTAAAGTATCCTCTGCGAAAACATAAGTTCCAGACGTAGGCAGAGGGTTTGCAGACAACCTTGCAACTGGAAGAGAACCAGTACCAACAGACAGACCCAGCCATCGAAGAACTAGAGTAGGATCTGAAGAAATTAACGTTTCAGCTAAATCAGAATAAGAATAAGGATAAACGAGAAGTTTTTTAGTGTACCACATGCAGGACAAAAGGACACCACAAGAACGAATGCCCAACATTCACATAGTATATGGCAGCAAAAACTCGTGTCATGATCCTTATCACTACACGATGATGGATAAATACCAGACAGTACCAAAGAGCTCATATTACACCTTTTGCAAGTCAGTAGTCCACGATGAAAAATACTACAGAACTATGGATTTGATGTGAGAAAGGACATCAGACGGATATAGAGTGTAGGAAGAAATGATGATGGGGCAACCTGCACCACAGTTTAACCTAGTTCCAGCTCCATACAACATTATGTAGCATCAATATAATACTTCGCAACAACCATACAATAATTCACAACCATAGTACAATGCAACACAACCTCCATACAATATCGCACAGTATAATTAGGTGCCTCGGTATAACACGTCGAGAGGAGATCGAGCAGGCTATAGAGGTGGAGGATGAGCAAGAGGAGGTTTCAGACGAGGTAGAGGACCAGTGGTATGTCATAATTTTAAAAAAATGGGACATTATGCAAGAGAATGTCTGCTTCCAGCAACAACTTGTATGTATTGTCACGCATCGGACCATGACACAGAGGAGTGTCCAACACTATTAGTAAATATCTAGGAAAAGGGGAAACATAACAACTAGAATGTTCAGTGGATTTCAGCCGATGCAAGGGATGAAGGACGGAACATCAATATAGTTACTTGTGGAGGAGATAAAATAGGAAACGACGAAGTTCGACAAGAACCAGTACGAAACCAGTGGGTAAGTAAGAACACCGAACCAAGGAAACAGTTCGACGTGCAAAAGAAGAAGGAGATATTTAAGGAAGCAAGACAAGAATTTCATAAGGAAGACATGGCGTTGACTTCAACTGCGCAACAAAACAAGAAAGCACCGGAGTACGAGATGCCTCCATTATTGGACCATACCAATGAGATACAACCCAAGGGACAAGTAAGTACAATCAAAGGATTTTTGCAATCATGTCTAAAAGTATTAAATGATCCATCATCTCTGAAAATATTGCAAAACATACTAGAAAAATGTAGCATCGAGACGAAAGAAAAACTAGAACCAAAAACTATCAATCACCTACATACAAGAAGAAGAACCAATAGGGAGTTCAGACTGAATGCCAACATCAGGGATTTCAACATGGGCGATATCATACTGGACCTCAGATCTGAAGTGAATGTGTTACCCAAGAAGACATGGAAATGCATGGGAGATACCACATTAGGATATTCACCTGTTCAATTAAAATTGTCAAACCAACACAGAGTTCTACCAATCAGTAGACTCAAAGGAGTGACAATAGACCTAGATGGAGTGTGCACTAAAGAAGATTTCGAAGTCATTGAAATAGTGGATGGTACCACACCTTATCCAGCCTTGCTTGGTCTGGATTGGAAGTTTGACAACCAGGCCATAATCAACTTGAAGACCAGGAAAATGACATTTGATTTAGGAGAATACAGGGTCATCGCGCCATTAGACCCATCAGAAGGGGAGAGGTTTGTAGAACCTACTTGCCTAGACTTAGAGGAAATTGGCTAGTTGTACAGAACAACTACGCACAATGAGGATTATGTAAATCCAACTGCAGATGTGATACTCAGTTGGCAGAGAATTACTTCATGTGCAATAGATTCATATACTAGTTTAGAGAACTAGAAACAAAGGCTACACGAAGTTTCCATGAGAATATGTGCAAGAATAGACCGTGTAGTAAGATGGGTAGGCACAAAAATAAGGGAACCACCGAGTTTCCATGGGATAAATGATTTGGAAACATTCTTGGCTCAGTACAAAGATGTGGTTTTAGAGAATCAGAGGCTGTTATCACTTGATATAACACTCATGGCCACACCTGCAAGATGGTGGGGCGCACAGAAAGAGACAATCATAGATTGTTACCAATGTAAGCGGTTACTGCGCATAAGGTTCGACGCAAAGCATAAAAACAACAAGCAACAGAAGTATGATGGAAAAGGGGCACCAGCGGAACACTTGGAGACGTGTAGAATGTGGTGGAAAATGACACCCCCAGAGGAATGGCCTCATCATTTTATACACACCCTAGAGGGCATACCAACGAACTGGTATACAGACCAATAATTGCACAAAGGAACTATGACCTGGATGACATTGCAACAAAATTTTACAGTCACTTTCTCACTCAAGCATGAGAACCCCAACATAGATGTCGCTCTTAAAAAGATAAGAGAAGTGATATTCATCCAAGCACCATAAATAGAACTTGTCACAGAAGAGAAATAGAAGAACAAAAAGACAGTCAAGGAACTGTTGTCATGTTACCATGTGCAAGAGGAAGCACCAAACGAAGATGATTCACACAATATTCAGATTGAAGAAGCGAAAGGAGAAATATATGTGGAAGGACCACCATAGAATCAAAAGTTATTGCCGCACCGATCAAGGTAAAGAAAGTCAACATTGGGACAACCTGGCATCCCAAAATGACCTGCATTGGAGACTACTAGGATGAACAAACAATAGAAATCATAATAGAGTTGTTGCGTGAGTATAGTGACTTGTTTCCCACAACATTTACAGAGATTAAGGGTATAGCTAGAGAGTTAGGATAAATGAATATACCACTCAGACCTGAAGCAAGATCGATTAGACAATGACCATATAGACTAAACCCAATATATAAGCAAAAATTCAAAGCTGAGATCAATAGGATGCTTGAAGTCGACATCATAGAACCAGTCAAAGAATCAGAATGGATAAGCTCGATGGTAGTACAAGACAAGAAACAAGGAGGGCTAAGGATATGTGTCGACTTGAGGAAGTTGAATGATGCATGCTTACACGACCCATTTCCTACACCTTTCACGGACGAAGTGTTAGAAAACGTAGGCGGACAAGATGCATACTCATTCACTGAGGGATTCTCAGGCTACCATTAGATCAAGATAGCACAAGAAGACAGATAAAATACCACATTCGTGACAGAATGGGGATCTTACCAGTACACAGTCATGCCTTTTCGACTAAAGAATGCACCAACAATATTTTCCAGAGTAGTCATTCCTGTGTTTAAGGAATTCATCCACTAGTTTCTCGAAGTATACCTGGATGATTGGACAGTCTACAGTTTGTTGAAAGAACATGTAGAAGTCTTACGACTAAATTTATAAAGATGCAGATAGTGTTAGATATCGCTGAACATCAAGAAATGCATATTTGGAACACCATTTGGGATACTATTGGGCCATATAGTATGAAAACAAGGTTTACTTGTATATCCTGCAAAGATCGCAGTAATTGTTAACTTACCACCACCAAAAACAGTCCGTCAGCTAAGAGCGACGTTGGGACATAGAGGATACTACAGGAAATTTATCAAAATATATGCATAGATCACTGCACCAATGGAAAAGTTGCTAAGAAAGGATACACAATTTCAGTGGAATGACGAGTGCCAACATGGTTTGGATACCTTGAAGGAAAATTTGGTCACCGCACTAATATTATTATTTCCAGACTAGGTGAAGACATTTCATGTGCATGTATATGCATCAACTATAGAACTCGGAGCTATCTTGGAGTAGCTAGGAGCGGGAGACTTGGATCACTCAATAGCATTTGTGAGCAGAAATTTATCTGACTCAGAGAAGAACTATAACACTATGGAAAGGGAATGCCTAGCTATGGTCTACGCACTGCAAAAATTCAGACATTACTTATTGGGGAAACACTTTAAGATGTTCAAAGATCACTCAGCCCTGAAATACCTAGTCAACAATCCAGTGTTGGGGGGGAGAATCTATCACTGTTTACTACTATTTCAAGAGTTTGACTTTGAAGTAATAGTGAAGTTAGGAAAATCAAATGCAGGACCTGACCACCTATCAAGAGTCACAAATGGAGAAGAACCTACGAATTTAGAGGACAACGTTTTAGATGCACAGTTATTTTCAATACAAATCATTGATGAACACTTCATAGATATCATTTAGTACTTGAGCATGGGTACTGCGCCGCAAGAATATAGCACATCACAAAAGAAAAACCTGGTAGTCTGCGCTGTAGACTATTAATTGATTGCGGGAAACTTATACAAAATGGGCACAGATATCATCTTGCGAAGGTATGTGTTAGAGCACAAAAGACCAAGATTTTTAGTAGAATCCCACGAGGTAATAGCAGGAGGGAATTACACAGGTAAAGATACCGCACAGAAGGTATTGTGCACAAGACTATGGTGGCCAACGATTCATAGAGACTCGAAGGAGTACTTTCAAAGATGCGATGTCTGTCAAAGGGTAGGAAAACCCAACAGAAGGGAAGAGATGCCATTACAACCACAAGTAACATTATAGGCATTCGATAAGTGGGAAATAGACTTTGTGGGACCAATCAACCCACCAGCAAAAAGAACAGGAGCTAGGTACATTATCACCATGACAGAGTACCTAACAAGATGGGTGGAGGCCGCACCAGTGAAGGATTGCAACGCAAAAACAACAACGCACTTTTTATTTGACCAAGTCATCACTCGATTTGGGTGTCCAATAATTTTGATGAGTGAACAAGGCACGCACTTCATAAGCAACACCATCAACGCTATGACTGAAGAGATTGAATTCCATCATTAGAAGAGCACACCATATCATCCATGGGAAAATGGAACAGTGGAAGCGTTTAACAAAATCCTAGAGAACGCGTTGACAAAGATATGCAACATCAACAGGGATGACTGGGACCTCAAAGTACCAACAGTATTATGGGACTACAGAACTACGTGCAAAAATTTGACAGGGCACACACCATTCAAACTGGTCTATGGCCAAGAAGCAATGGTTCCATTAGAATTTTTAGTACCAAGATTGCGCATAGCAACAATTACACACATGACATAACAAGGCACAGTACAAGAGAAAATAAATCGGTTAATGACCATGGAGGAGGATTAGATCTTAGCAGGATTTCACCAACAAGTTCAGAAAGAAAGGGACAAAGCTTGGCATGATAGACACATAAAGAAGAAAACTTTCAACGAAGGAGATCTAGTACTGATGTATGACATCAAATCAATTCAACACCCATGAAAGTTCAGAATGCATTGGCTAGGACTGTACAAAGTAAAATCTATCACATATGGAGGATACGTACAATTGAAAAACTTATCAGGAGAAGAATCCAGAGGGATGATTAATGGGAGCCGACTAAAGCTGTACAAGGACAGTCGACCACCCACCACATAGTTAAGAAAAAAAAAAACACAGAATTGTAAACAGAACCAGAAAAGGCACAGTGAGCTGGAGATAGAAAGGAAATGAAAACTTAGGAACAAAAACGCGAAAACGAGATGGACAAAGATCACCTACAAAAGGGAAACAAGTGGGAAAAGGAAAGTCGGAAAAAGTAGGATGACATGATAGCATTAGGCAGAATTAAAGGAAGGCAAGGACCGATGGGATGCCACATTAATCGTGCTAACTGGAGATGACAAGGCAGAGTAATGGAAAGTAAAAAACCACTAAAGGTGCATTGAACCCATAATTAATATGCATTAAACCCATAGATAAGGAAACATCCTTGACAAGCTTCATGGAAAACCCATACAACACACGAACGTGAGAGGAAACAATCTATTCATGAAAAGAAAGAAGACAGAGAGTGATAGAGGCTAAAAAGCATAGAGTGATTTCATAGAGGTCACAGAGACCATTCACATTCAGAAAATGTCTAACATTCACCGCCATGGCACCACCAAAGAAAGCAGAAGCAAGCCAGACTACCAAACCAACCAGAGTCAAAACCAGGTCATGGGTACATATGGAAGAAGGTGAACAACAATAGCCGGAGATCATCAATGTCGACGAAATACTATCTCCAAACACAACATTAGTAAAACCTACACCAATAGTGGAAGAAATCCAGCAGCCTGTACCAGAGGGCACGAGTATAGATATATTGGTAGAGGTATAGGAGTAGTTGAACCAAGACACATAAACCCTAAAGGAGGTGCAACCGAAGAAAACCGAAGCAACTCCAAAAGTCAATGGAATAAAACCAAATTTGAAAGCAGCAATCGAGCCAGATGAGTCTCAAACAACCATATCAGATCACCCACTAAAAGGAATAGTCGAAGATGTCATAGGACGACCATAATGGTATACTGAGGAACAACCAGAAGCCGCTAGAACTTCAAGCCAACCACCACCATCGAAGAAAGACAAGATATAGATATCTAGGTCACCTCGCAAGAAACTGAACATAGAAATCGTTCTATCGTGGATACCAGATGGGGTACAGGTAGGACCAGATCTGCTGGGTCATATAGGGAGAGTCAAATACTTGGACCACGATGTAGAAAACGAATACAAGTTTCCATAACTTGCAAAGAGGGTATACATGGAGATGGTGGGAACGAATCCGTTCGGGGAACCGATTAGTCATCCACTCCAATGGAAAACAGGGTTGGAGAAGACAAGAATTTTAGGTCTGTTGGACCTACCACATTTTGAGAGAGGTCAACACACAACTGCATGTGTCAAACAATTGTTAGCAGTCATGCATGGAGGGGATATATGGTTGGACAAGCTAGTCTCCATAGACGTAGAAATTATGGTCAACATAACAGGATTTCCATCCCGTGGCATGGATCCCGCACATTTTTTGGATGACAAATCCAAGGAGAAAGCGCTAGTAGAAGAGATGAAGAAGAAGTATGACACTAACATGGGGATAAGAGGGATCATCATCAAGAGGATCAATGATGCCACAACACAATTGGGCACACAAATCTTATCCTGCAAGATACTAAGAAAATGTCGTAGGGAGGAAGTTCCAGCTGGAGTTGTCGCAGTTGCAACTCAGTGCGCGGAAGGCACCACAGTGAGCTGGGAACCATACCTCTTGAACTTGTTCCTGGATGACTGCAAGGATGTGGAGGATCTACAAATAGAGTTTCACTATTCATGGTTGATCACATTAATAGCCTTCATGGGATGGAGGGAACCAAGGTATGTAACTTTTTGTACTAGAGTCAAACCAAACCAGAGAAAGAGATACTTACTATTAAGGGCTACGTCGAATGCTAGTCACAAAAGGATGAATGGGTCCATATTTGAAGGATATCTATGTGAACTAGAGGAAGCCATCTCCAAAATGTGGATAATAACACCAGAGGCTGTTGCATGGTATAAAGACATCGCCAACTTCCAGGCCACCCGAAATATAATGTGGATACAAGTGAGGAAGGATCCCGATAAATAGTGGCTACAGATGCACTATTGTATCACAAAGGGTGACATCGACATGGTCATCAACGAATGGGACAATGAATGGATAATTCTAGACATCACCCAAGAATTTCCAGAAAGAACAACAGAAGAAGAGGCGGGGTAGGGAGAAACCCAACCAAAGGAAATCCAAGTTCCCAAGAGATGAAGAACGGGCTAGGGAAAAACAATACAGACAAATGAAGGGCCAATGAAGACAGGGACCCAAAATGGGAAGAAGGATAAGATGCGGTTGGCCAAGGAGTAGCAACAACAGGTAGAGCTCGTGCAAGAGACCGCAGCAAGTCCCAATCCACATGAACTAGGGGGAAATAAGAGACCAGCCATGTAGACATGAGGCATGCACAAGAAAACTAAGGCACAAAGAACACCGCCAGAGTATATGATCATGGATGATGATGGGGAAAGATATCCCAAATGGTCCAGTATTGTCTATCCGAGGATTTTGACCATGCTACGCACCACAGGGATAGGATTCAGGAGGAGATGGAAAACATGCGGCAGCTACTCAAGAAAATAGGGGAATCACACACAGCAGACAGTAGCATGAGAACAGAGTCATCAACACCATAGATGGAAGAGATAATGAAATTAGAAGAATGAGATCCAGTCCATCCACTACCGCACCCAAACGCAACATTCCACATCACACCCAGTATGCTGCGAATGAATGAGATTGTGGGGCGGACACCCCTAAAAGAATTAATACAAATCCAACTGGTGTTGACATGGATTCCAACCAAGGCACTAAAAAAGTTGCAGGTTAGCATAAACCATGAGGTACAGTCTTGCACACACAAAGACTTAGTCGAATTGCAACGAGCAACAAAGAAACGGGATGAGCTAGAAATAGTCTACGAACAGGATAAATCTGAGATCCAGAAGGAAAGGGAGCGCATAAAAGGATTGGAACAAAAAGTGGCAGGAACTTACAAGAAGATTCCACACACTACTAAATTTGAACATTTTTGCGACGAAGTTTCGTCAGAATAGGGTCGTTGTTGCGACCAAGATGATTTTTTTTTTTCGTCGGAATAGTTTCGTCGTTCTAGTGACTACACATGGATATTTTTTAGTCTAGCGACCGAGAAAAGAAGCCTATACACAATAGGGAAAAGTTACCATTCATCGGTCCATCCACCAATATTAGTCAGTCTAGCGACCCAGTTTAGTCGCAAGCCTTGCTAACATCTCTAAGGAAAACATAACCTTGGTCACTCTAGCGACCATAATTAGTCGGTCTAGTGACTAATGTTAGTCAGTCTAACAACTAATATTAGTCGCAAGAGCGACCAAGACAACCCTGGAAAACTTAGTCAAGCGACCAAATGTCTATATAGGCGACGAACTTGTTCGTCACTAGAGCGACTAATGTTGGTTTTTTTTTTTTAAATATGCCATTCACATAGGAATAATGTTGGGGTTCTGTTAGCGATAAAAATCACTTGCTAATATTTCCCAAATCACATGATAAGAGGTTCATTAGGTAGAAGAGTTATTTTTAAATCTTAAAGTTTTAGAGATTTTGAGAAAGACTCAAATTCACATAAATTCAATTAAATGAGGATTTCACCTCTAAAAATAGGCCAAAGTTTGATTTTAGCTTTCGACGGCTAAATGTGAAATTTACAGTTTAATGAGTCATTGAAAAGCTCTGACTTTCAGTGGCTAAAAGGAAAAATACATGACTAGTAAGCTGCTAAAAGCTCTGAAGAGTCCAGATTGGTCTTCTTTCTTCCCAGATCGTGTTTTTCAGTTTCCAAAATCTGTGGGAATGATCTCATATTAAAGATAATAATTTTATTTTTAAATCTTAAAGTTTTAGAGGTTTTGAGAAAGGCTCAAATTCACATAAATTCAATAAAATGAGGATTTCACCTCTAAAAATAGGCCAAAGGTTAATTTTAGATTTCGGCGGCTAAATGTGAAATTTACAGTGTAATGAGCCGCCGAAAAGCTCTGACTTTCGATGGCTAAAATTCAAAATACACGACTAGTAAGCCACCGAAAGATCTGAAGAGTCCAGATCGGTCTTCTTTCCACCCAAATCACGTTTTTCCGTTTCCAGAATCTGTGGGAATGATCTCAAATTAAAGATAATAATTATCAGAAGCTAGATCATCCTCTTCATCAAGTTTTGAAGGCATATGGTAAGGGAATGAAGCCAAATGGCATGTTTATTCTTGACAGAAATTGCCCAGCCATCAAAGACAGATTTCGAAATATGTGATTTTCACCAGCAAGTTGCCAAATAATTCTCCAGGTTGTCAAATTTGAATTATGATGATAAGATTGGATCATTTATTCTAAAAGATCAAATTGATTATGTTTATTTTTGGTATTTTAGATCCATTAAATTAGGATCTTGAAACCTTGATGTAAAGGATATAAAAGCCTAAGAATNGACAGTCTAAGGATTGTGGTTCTATTCTTGAAGACTTGTACATTTCATCCTTTGGACATGTCCATGAATATGTCTTGACATTGAGCTTCTTTCACTTTGTTTGTTCAGTTTTCATATCCTTTCTTTCCAAGTTTATGTATACTCAATGAAAGAAGCTTGTCATCCCATCTCTTCGTTGGTATATTAGAATTATATAAATTGCTTCTTATGTTTGTCTTAGTGCCAGATAGTTGTCATCCTATCAATGCACTCATAAGATTAACCTGCAAGTATTTACTTATTATGTCTGGCCATCTACTATATACAAATATTATATATGTTTCTCTTGGTATGAAGAAGTATATTACCTATCATTACTGGCCATTCACACATGCCTTTGTGTAGGTATTTCTTTCTAGCATAATGAGTCTTCTACATGTTTTCACACACTGATTAAAACCTTATGAGCAACATAGTTGAAAGCCTTGGTCTTTCAAGTGACCCATGTCTTTCTAAATGGATGTGAGTTTATAATGTCATTCGATTTGATCCTTTTTTCTCCACAGTTTATTGATCTATTTAAGTTACCAAGCTTACACCCTTCTATAGTCAGGGAGTGATTTCTTGGAGAGATAACACTTTCATTATGTACTTGGGAGTTGGCACTGGAGTCAACCCCCTAATGGTCAATACCGGTGACCATTAATGCAATCTCAATCTCAAGAATAATGCAAGTATTCAAATTATTAAGATCAATCAATAACTAAATTTTAATGATATACACAATTGCCTAATAGAGCACAATAATTTTCTTTGAAGTATCTATGACTTTGATCAAACTAATTTCAAGACATCAATATTTCAAAGCCACAAAATGTTTCATATGTGTTAATCCAATAGTATCCTTCTCATTTCATTACATATCAGAAGTTGGAACTGTCTATTTGACTTCAATTCAATATGTATCAGTTCTACTTGTCCTAAATATGCAAATGCAAATCATATGTAACCCCTCCAAATGCACACAAGTTAATATTTTTAATGTTGCTTATGTATGCAGATTGTAGGTTATGTTCCCCATGAATTATCTCTGTCAAAAACAAATTAAATGTGGTTGGGAATGACTATGTTCACACATTCATAATTGAAGGTTTTACTATGATTTTGGGTGGAGAGTTTGGGAGGCGGTTTAGGTAGAGTGACTATGAAGTATGTGAGTTTGTTTTTAGGGGTGTGTAAAAGTGGAATAGGGTCTTAAATTAAGACTTCAGGACAGTCAACAGTAAGGGTTTATGTAGGTAGCTGTGGGGTGTCAAAATGTTTAGGAGATAGGGTTAATGGCCTCATGTTAGGAAGATAATGTCCTAGCCATGAAAGGGGATATATCATAGGGTGAGCTAGTATGAAAATAGGTCAACGTTAGGAAGGTTGGGGCTGCAAAAATAACTTAGGAAAGTCAAATGGTAGACAGTCCTGAGGAAGGACATGAGTTATTAAGATAGTAGGAGAGAGGCCTAGAGATCTTGCGCTAGGAGTCTAATAGTTTAGAGTGGTGGCTAGGTTAGGGTAGGTTGCCAATGAATATGGAAAACAAACTTCACAAAGAGTGTTGTCCAAAGGAAATTCCTTGAAACACTTTTAATATTTACCATTCCAATAAATTTGTGTTCAAACCAAGCATGTGTATTATTAATGTCAACACCACCTAAGTACCAATTCTTGATCTTCTCAAAATGCTGACATATAAGCAACTTATTATTAACTGGACCTAAGTAATGCCTCCCTTTAAATGAATATTATAAATAACTACAAAAAAAATTGATCCCCATTTTACTAAATGTATGGCATGTTTCTTTCCTTTGGGGAGCTTCTCAAGGTTCAATGGATATTTTATTTACAAATGAATGATTATGGATTTACTGGAAATAATTTTCTTGATCCCTTTTTATGTTATGATTCCTGACTTTTAAATTTTTCTTTTTATGAATGAAAGTACCCAATAATAGGGAAATGTAAGAATACCAAGATATGATCATTTTATCAATATTCACTAATGACCTCAAAGGTAGGTCAATGGGACTCAAAATTATAATTGAGTAGTGATCCATTGTGGGATCATAGTAACATCTCCTAGAAGCTGAATTATAAAAAAAATAAGTTAAACTACTGAAAAAGAGAAATGACAAAATGGAAATTTCATATGTAACATGAAAAAGGGATGCTCATCCTCATTAGAATATGAAGCCCTTGATGTCACTAAAAAAATAGTACTAAAAGTAGAGAAGGGAGAAGATGATTTCCCCGGTGAGTCACCAGCCACATATTAGTCAATTCATTGCCTGACAATGTCTTTAGGGGAGACTCCGGATTTGAGAGGACTTGACTATGTAACCATGGGTGAAATTAAAAATACCCAGCGATTGAAGGTTGGTTTCATGAAGGGGGTTTGTAGTGGAAAATGAATTGTGATAAGAAAGAGATCTCCTCAAAATCCTAGTGGGGGTAGGCCTGCTAGATGGAGGTTGAATAAAAGTGCATAGCCCATCCAATCTAGTATTTGGTGTGACCTAGGTCTGTTCCTACCACTCATTTCGACCAACTATTTTGATCGAGAGAAGAAAGGAAGTGATTAGATTAATATGATCCATCCTTAGAGGTCCATGTAAGATCTATCCCCTGTATCCCAACATTTTCATGATAAAACGAGTAGGATTCTCTAGTATGGATACCAAAATAAGGTAGAGAGAGAACTGCAAGAGTGTCGGTAGTAGAGGACATAAATGAAGTGTTGACACAAAGGGTGGATATCTTATATACACAAACAAAAGGAAACTAGGTCTTTTGTTTTAACATAACGG
>ML787233.1:93508-114767 GCA_009831015.1 Picea engelmannii
ATGAGGACATTCAAATTCAACATGTCCTACTCCTTCACAATTAAAGAAAAAGAACTGACCTCTATTTGCTTCATTGAAATCTGAGATGTTGAAATTTGCTTCAACTTCTTCTTCTTCTTCTTCTGCTTCTTCCCTTGCATAAAGGTCGTGTAGCTTGTCCCAAATATATTTTTCTGATGCACATGATCCCACCTTGGATTTCACTGAATCTATCAATCCATCCAGGATGGTATCTATTGCCAATTTGTTATTCCTTTTTGCTTCCTTCTGAGTTGCAGTCTTTGGTTTCTTTAAAGGATTGTATCTTGAAGCAACTGAGAACCAAACATCTGTCCCAAGAGATTTCAAACATGTTTCGATTCTATTACTCTAGTATTCAAAATTTCTTCCATCAAATGGTGGAATCCCATTTGGAATGTTGTCTTCCATTTCTGCTTAGGATCTTCCTTCCAGTGGTTAAACTGTACTGAAGGTAACCTGCTCTAATACCAATTGTTGATACTGAGAAGGGGGTGAATCAGTATCAAGTACAATTTAAAACCTTTTTCAACTTATACTTAAACCATTCAATTATATCCAATGAGAAATGAACAATAGTATAAGAGTTACACCAATACACCACAGTACACCATGCACAATATATGAGAAATAATCAATAGTTATTGTTCAAGGGAAGTAACGACTTCCAAAGGTATCTACAACTTCCAAATGTAAAGGTAGGGATAAACCTCCAAGAGGAATATAAAATCCTCCAATATCAATAGAGGGTTTAACTCTCCATCCTTGCCCCTTCCTTACACCCAAGAATATATGAGAGATAATAAAACTTTACATTAAATCATCACCATCAACCAACCATCACATAGAACTTGATAATACTTCATGAGAATTCTCAACTTCTGAAATTATTAAATTCTTGGAATACTTTGATCATGTAGATAATATTACTCAATGTATTTTTTGAAACTTCTCCAAGTTTCACTCCTTTAATCCTCCCCAAAAGGAAGTTATAGAAACAATGGTAGACCTTATTCAATTCTGGTTTATTCAGGAGACTGAACTTGTACATAATTCCCCACACACAATACTTAACATCATACTCTAAAACTCGTACAAAATAAACTGCAGTCCGTACTCTTTCCAATGAAAATTTTCCCATGTCATTTGGATTCTCTATGAAGAAGTTATGACTGTTTTACTCGGAACACTTGTTTATTGACTAGCTTCAGGACTAGTCAAAAACCCTATCTTCCATAGAGTGTATCTCCATAATTATAGAGAATAAAGAGCTAAAACTTTTACCATAGGTACCTTGAAATGTCTTCTCAATACCGTAGAAATTTCACCATCTGAATCATTCTAGAAAAAAAGTTATAGTGAAAATGGTAAGATGACCTGAAAATAACATACCTTAGAACACATAACCAAAAGACTTCATCCTCCCTTGAAATCCGGCCTTCTTTACTTCTGATTTCCTCTGAAGTTCGAATTGAATTTCAAATGAATGTATAATGATGTTTATTTATACTATTTATGTCACTTCCTTTTAACATTAGGGCCGACCTGACACTTTCTTATTTTGTAATTATTTTCTTTAATTATCTTTAGGGCCTACATGTACTTCCTTCTTCAATTCACTTTGTCATCTTCAAAAATTCATTTCTCCTCAACCATGAGGATCCACGTGACGTTCCACATACCACCGAAAACAACATGATGTATATTATCCATCCATGGGTCTTGTATCTTCATGTGTATTTTCCTTCATGTCCAAATACCTTCATCAATCTTGCGGTCCAAAACCCATGACTAGGGTTGACATCAATGACAACAACCAATCTTCCAACAGAAGAAATAAAATACATGTTATAGCAAGATTTGCCTCAGCATTGCTATCTTGCACAGAGGGTCTTTTTCCATTTCCCTATGCAGACTTGTCAACCCCTTTTTGATAAATCCAGAGCCAAAATATATATTTTTCCACATATACGCTCCCTAACTGCTTTGAAAGATGCGTATACGCTTGTTGCTCCACTACAGCTCGTGTATATTGGGATTTGTGCCAGAAAATACAAAATGAGGTTGGGTTTTCGTGTCATGATAGAAGATATTTGATATTTGGCCTTCCATATACTGGAAATGTTCCGACTCGACCCTTCATTTGCATTCTGGAGGCTATAAGAGCACATTTTTGAGCTATGGAAAAAGAGGAGAAAGCATTCAACTTTGAGAGAAAAGTTACTCTGGAGAAATTACTTCATATTGAGTCTGCATCCCTTTGTTCCTCAAGTCTGAACACAGTGTTCAACCCCCAAGCTCTTTCCTTATTGTCAAGAGGACCTCATTACCTCTTTTCTATGAGCTTTCCTTTGGTGGAGGATTGAAGTGGTGGAGACCCAGTTGGAAGGAACTTGGTTTCTTGGTTTTGAACCATGCCTACACAGAAGTTTGTAATGTTGATACTTTTGTTGATCAATTATTAATAGAAATACTCCTTTCCCGTCCTATCGATATCTTGCAAATATATGATTATTATCCATGGGAATGTTTGTAATGTTTATTAATGGATTGTGTTATCTGATGTGCTAACTCATTTTATATATTGTCACTATATACTTGCATCACTTGTTTGTTGAGAACTTCTTGCAGGTGTAAAGCTTTGGGTCAAAGTGCTCAATGGTGGAACAACATCAAATGATCATATCGAGGTAGGCTTCTTCCTCATATTGCACATTAGTTTATATAGCACATGTTGGAATTGAGTTGATTTCTACAGTCATACCTGTCTGTTGTGGTTTACCCTTGGCCAGAGAGAGTTTTTCCCTCGTAACAGAATTGGCGACTCCATTGAGGAAATGAATCTTCATTCTAAGGGTTGAAGTATTTTTTCTTCTTACATTTCTCTTTTTCCTTTGTGTTTCTTGTCATATCACAGTTGGACAGAGTCTGTTCACTCTGGGTCTGAGTTTTTCAGCCTTTTATCCTTGCTTAGCCTTGTTTTAAAATATATATGCCCTTTTTTCCCTGACAACCGCGTATACATGCTTGTTGTCCCACTGCAAGAGGCATATATACGCCCTTTTCTCTTGAACAGTCACATATACCACTTCCCCTTGCTTGCTTGCTTCGTTTAGTGACTGTTGAGTAGGTTTTGAGGATCATTGAGCCTTCTTAGGTCTCTGTGGTGCCTGTTGAGATTATCTAGGATGACAGGAAACCTGTTTGGAGTTGAATTTTTGGGTGGCGTCTTTCTCTTTGTTTTCCGTTTTTTATTTGTCCTTGGTAGTTGGGTTGTCTGCTTAGTTGCTTGGTATTCTTCTCGAGTGATTTCTTTTATACATGGTAGAAGTTATATATCAAGTCACTTATCAGTCCATGCATTTTCTTTTTAATACATTGAAAATACAAAAAAATAGGTATTTTGCATTGGTTGGTATTTTTGTCTTGGAACCTTTATCATTATATTAGCACATTTAGTGAAAGATTGCATTTTACTTCTGAGTTGCAGAGTTAAAATTGAAGATTGCACTATTTTTATTTAGCATTTCATTCACTGAAAAGTTAAAGTTAGGCTTTGCATTATATCTATTTTTATTTTTATGCAGAGTCATAACACCATGAGTTTCATTTCCATACCTTTTTGAGTAATCACGGCCAATAAAATTTATGCTTTAAACCAAAATTGATTAGTAACGATTTTATTGTTTAGGGTGCACAAACTAGCGTAGGATTTAGTGCCTTGGAATAGGATTTTGTGAGTAAAATTATCCAAGGCAATTAAATCAACATATGTGTCTGAGACAAGGAGTTGAGAAATCCATTGTATAATTGGTAATATCAGGAGGCTCCGCTCACACCGGAGTTAAGCATGAGGTCATGCGAATTTTGTTGAAGGGATAACCCCTAGATACTCACCTAGTGTCAGAGATATTTCTGTGGATTTATTCATATTTGGGGATCTTTCTAGTATCCATACCTCTGTGAGAGGCGGTACTTTCAAGGTTTCGGGATTTGCTACCCTGCCCATACGGTAATCTAGACTTACAATTGTTTGCCTGTGCATCAGTTATACAATGGTTGATTAGTTGCTTGACTTAGGTTTCTCATAGGTTACTTGCAAGGGTTATTGTACTTGTATCATGAGTCAGATAGGGGTCATACAACACACAAGCTTTATGGAGGATTACCTCTCTGAGGGGATCTGACCGACTGGTTTTTAAGCCTACAAGGGCCCTTATAACTAATTATGTTACCTACAAACTTTAGCAGGTAGTCTCAGGTCCCTCTTGGATGAGACATACCTTCTTTAGCGAGGGAGGCCACTCAACCACTTTATCCCGTTTGCATGCATATTGGCCATTTGACTTTTGGTATGATCTTTGACTATTAGTTGACCATAGGATTTTGTGTTGAGTCTTTGTTATCATGGATAGTGGATTTTCTTTTTCTCCCTCATTTACTACTACCCACCCCATGATGCCTACTCATTTCATGGGGATGGACCCTTCCTCTTTTTATAATGGTATGCAAAATTATGGTACTCAGTCAATGCCTTGGGTCTCTAATCATTTTTCTCATGGCATTTCTGATATCTCTTCGCACTTACCATCCTTTGTCTCGCCTCCTTATGTGAATACAAGTTTTGGGTCTGGGGGCATGATGCCTCCTTCTTATCTCTCTTTGTTTGGTGGGATTCATATCCTTCAAACACCTCTTACGGTAGGAGGTTGGAATCTTCCTTCCTACGAATCCACTATGCGAGAAGTAAGTGCCCAATTATGCAATCATTCTACTTATTACACTCCATCCACCTATCCTTCTTTCGCCATGTTGGTTCCTATGAAAACTTTTCCCATGGCTGACCTCCATCTGTCCTCTGGTGTTTCATCTGGGGGAAGTTATTTTTGTAGTATGGGAAACCCCCCTCACGAAGTTCCTTCATCTGTGGGAAACATATATCCTCACATGAGTAGCCCTTGTCATGTCGCTTTCTCTTCACAAGCGTCTTCCTTAGTGTCGATTCCCTTACAACCCTTTATGAATCAGTATAGAGGAGGATACTATCCTGCTGGACAAGGACATGGTGTAAACAAAGATCCTTCCCAGCCTGCAATTTCTCAAAACCAATCTTTCCTTGGACCTTGGTCTCAAATGCCACAATTCACTACCGCCATAAGTCTAGTCACTTCGTGTCATACTGGCATTATATCACCAACCTCTGCTACTCATGTTGGAGATTGGTCGACAACCTCTGCGAGTCATGTTGAAGACCTGCAACCAGCCATTGCAAGTCGTGTTGGGGGCACAAGTCCAGTCACTACGTGTCATACTGGCATTATATCACCAACCTCTGCTATTCATGTTGGAGATTGGTCGATAACCTCTGCAATTCATGTTGAATACCTACAACCAGCCACTGCAAGTCATGTTGGGGGCACATGTCTAGTCACTGCTAGTCACACTGCACACCCATCACCAACCTCTGCTAGTCATGTTGGGGATCCATCACCAACCTCTACTAGTCATGTTGGATATTTTCTACTAGCCTCTGCAAGTCATGTTGGGAGCATGTCACCAACCACTGCAAGTCATGCTGGGGGCATTCATATGATTGAGAATCCTAGATGTCTCAGACGTAAGCCTAGATTACTTTGTAGGACTTGTGAAGGAAGTCACCTTACTCATTTGTGTCCTATTACTGATGGGATACCAGAAGCGTGGGGCTCACCTAAGGGCCCTTCGGGTTCTGAGGCATCTATCATTTCACAACACTATGTTCCTTCTTTGGTTGATACAACATTCATGCCGATGAAATATTAGGCTGACACCCCTTTTCCTTTAGGGGTTGATGCATCCTTTGACCTTGTTGTCTCACATCCCGTCTGACCTGTGGCCATGTCGATGCAATCTTTGAACGACACCTCTCCTATGTTCAGGAGTGATGCATATCTTGACCTTGTTGTCTCTCATATTTCTCAACCAACGATCGTGTTGATGCAATACTCAACCGACTACACTCTTATTTTTTGGGGTGATGCGCCTCTTGACCTTGTTGTCTCGCATCCTATTCAACCAATGGTTGAGGAAGTGGTCGTATCGATGCAATATTCAATTGACCCCACTCTTCTCTTGGAGAGTGACAAGTCTAAGGAAGTGGTCGCGCCAATGCAATTTTTGGTCGATCCAACTCATCTGGTTCTAGTTCTATACCTTCTATGCCATGTACTTAACATTTCTAGCACTTCACCTTCTGAACAAGAGAGAGTTTTACTCTTCCTGATTTCTCTCCCTCCAAGTCTTGACAAGGTTCCCTTTGATTGGGATGGTATTGTGGGGCATCCAATGCCTCCACCTATGTCTTTTCCAAGAATATACATTATCCGATATAACATGGAGACGATAACCTCCATTAGCACTTTTCCCTCCTCGACTTGGAGAGCTTTGGGTCTTCCCGAGCTTGTGTTGATTCTTTGTAAGATACCGACATTCCACATAAGGTCCACATGGGAGCCTTGGCCTCCCCTGTGACTTTCCACCTAGAATATCCCAACGATTCCAAGTTAAGCCCTTTTCCAACTCATTCAAAAAGTGAAAATATTTCCGAGCGATTTGTTCCTTTCACGGTTGTTAATTTGGATTTGAAAGGTCACGAGTCTTAGTTAAGCTCTTTTCCGACTCGTTATTAAAAATTAAAAATATCGTCGAGTGATTTTTCCCTTTCACACTCGTTAAAATTAGATTTTAAAGATCATGAGTCTTAGTTAAGCTCTTTTCCGACTCGCTATAAAAAATGGAAAATATTGCCCAGTGAACTTGTCTTTTTCACACTCGTAAATTGGATTTGAAAATACGTCTATTTGGCACAAGTTTACCCTTTTTCACACCAAGTAGACTAAAAGATATAAAAAAGGACATTTTTTGGCATTAAATTGTGATTGCATCTCATGCCCTTGCTTGCAGTATTGAGCCTTTAGTCGGTTCTCGCTTTACGTTATAAACCATGGCCCAAGCAGTTTTCATCCTCAACCAAGAAGAGCCTTGTTTATATCCTTCTTAATTTGACACCCTATACCCTAGAGGGAACATCAACCCGAGTGTCCATCTCTCGCATGCATTTCCTTGCATTGAGCATATGTACATTCCACTGTTGGAACTAGTTTTTCTTACTTGCGACACTCGTTTCCTCCTCTGTATCATAGCATTCACTTGTTAAGAAAAAACAAAAAAATACGGGTGAGAAGGGAGTACTATATTGTAATTGGAAGTAGTCGTGTTGCCTTTGAACATAGAACAAAGTTATTAAGTCCTTGCGTCATCATAATTTTGGGTTTAGCATGGCCTTAGGAAGATGATCTCGTTACATAATTTTCTCTACTGACTGGTTAATCTTCCAGTCACTATAGAGAACAATATGGATGCCTCCTGCATCTAGTTGTCACATCATTAAGTCTATGCTACTGGAGTCCACCGTATGTCTCATGCTCTTGTTCAAAGGAAGTCTATCAACCTGTGTTGGCCACTCCTCAAAAATATTGACTTTGCATGTCGGCCATATCCTCAGTTTGTCTCAAAATCACATGATACTTTGGTCTTATGATGCACCCTGGCCTTACTTTTATCATTGGTAGGTCACCTTGAACCCAACAATCCACATTTCATCATGGGTCATTGACTAGGTGGTTTCCCTTGTGTTCGACGGCAAGACATCTATTTACACTTTGGGATTCGTGCAGTGTCTTGGATTCCATTAGCCTTATTGGTGGTTTCCTCGCCTTTGTCAGCAATTTTCATCATTGGTTGCTATTCAAAGGGTATTTTTTGTGTATCGCTTGCATTCAACACACGTGAAAGATGCACATAGTCATTGGTTCGTGAACATGTTCTTTGTCCGATCTCCACCAAATCATGAAGCTCCTGCTTTGTTCCTCGTGCTGACTAATGAGAGATGCCTTAATGCTCTTATTTCAATGGGTCTCTTTCCATCGACTTCAGCTCATGTATTCTGGATACGAGACTTAGATTTTTATGAGTACCTTGAGGCTTGCAGTCATTAGTGGCAGGCTCTCTCACCATTGACATATGGGAATACATCAATGTCTCTTGATCAATGGATCTCTCAAGTGTTCGACACCAGCTCCTTTATTCACATTTGTAGAGATGTACTCGGTGCCTTGATACCTACTTTCATCATTGGTAAGTTGTCTCACATTTGTTAACGGTATACCTCAATGACCGGTAATCAAATGATGTCTCATCATGTTTGACCTCAACTCATTTATTCACATGATGTAGACTTGCACCATTGGCGGATTGTATTGAAGACTTGAAGACATCACTTTGTGGATGCATCTTTCCTAAGTTGTTGCTTCCATTTCATTGGACCAGTACCTATTTGACTTCAGTGATCATGGAATATTAGATTGTACTCCATGGTATACAGATATCTTCAGATTGATTTTGAGACTAGTTTCACTGGGCCGTGTTCATGACTATGACAACTATTGGCATATAACCGCATTTATACTTTCCTACTCATGGCCATGAACACTTGTTGGTATATTTTCCACATGGATATACATTGTATTCTTGGCAGCCATGTATGCAAAGTCAATACATAATGTAATGAGCAATTGAGTTCATCCAGCTGGTTCTCTACCACTCCACTTCTGGGTTATTTATAATGTATTTCGCCATCGCAGATACTCTTATGATCTCACACATTAGGGGGCATATGTTATAGCAAGATTTGCCTCACCATTGCTATCTTGCACAGAGGGCATTTTTCCATTTCCCTATGCAGACTTATCAACCCCTTTTTGATAAATCTAGAGCCAAAATATATATTTTTCCACATATATGCTCCCTAACTGCTTTGCAAGATGCATATACGCTTTCTTCTCCACTACAACTCGCGTATATAGGGATTTGTGCGAGAAAATACAAAAAGAGGTCAGGTTTCCATGTCACGATAGAAGATCTCCGATCTTTGGCCTTCCATATACTAGAAACGTTACGACTCAGCCCTTCAGTTGCATTCTGGAGGCTATAAGAGCACAACTTCGAGCTCTGGAAAAAGAGGAGAAATCATTCAACTTTGAGAGCAAAGTTACTCTGGAGAAATTACTTCATTATGAGTCTGCATCCCTTTGTCCCTCAAGTCTGAACACAGTGTTCAGCCCCCAAGATCTTTCCTTATTGTCGAGAGGACCTCATTACCTCTTTGCTATGAGCTTGCCTTTGGTGGATGATTGAAGTGGTGGAGACCCAGTTGGAAGGAACTTGGTGTTTCGAACTGTGCCGACACGGAATTCTGTAATGTTGATACTTCTGTTGATCAATTATTAATAAAAATACTCCTTTCCCTTCCTATCGATATCTTACAAATATATGATTATTATCCATGGGCATGTTTGTAATGTTTATTAATGGATTGTGCTATCTGATGTGCTAACTCATTTTATATATTGTCACTATATACTTGCATCGCTTGTTTGTTGAGAACTTCTTGTAGGTGTAAAGCTTTGGGTCAAAGTGCTCAACGGTGGAACATAATCAAATGATCGGATCGAGGTAGGCTTCTTCCTCGTATTGCACATCAATTTATATAGCACATGTTGGAATTGAGTTGATTTTTGTAGTCATACATGTTTGTTGTGGTTTACCCTTGGCCATAGAGAGTTTTTCCATCATAACAATACAATTAGAGTATATCAAAAATATTATTTTAAAAGATAAATAAATAAAAAAAATTAATGTATAATACCCTTAAAGGTCTATAATAACTAATTACTAACCATGGGACGATATTCATTGCCCCCTTCAACGTGCCCATTCTCCCTACAATGTTTTTTCAACTAGTTTTAAAGGTAGTCTTGTTCCATTAAAACCCATGTATTCACAACAAGAGAAATAACATTTCCCATCACCAAGAATCACCATTTGCCGCTTTAACATAACAAGCTCTCTTTTCTCGTCTGGAGATGACATTGTAATTACCTATTACAACAAATCCATTGAAACATTATAAGTACAATATACAAATCTATTCAAATAATTTGGTATATATTTAGATATTTGTAATGAAAATTACACAGCATGTTCAAAAAAAATAAGGGACAAAGCATGAAACCTAAAATCAGCTAGAAAAAATAAGGAACAAAGCATGAAACCAATGCATTTCATATCCAACATACAACACTAGCTATTTGGGAATCTAAATGACACTTGGTTCCAAAACAACACATTGACCTACACATAAACATCAAAACATAAATGAATCTTCTAATAATCTCTTTGTTGCGATCCACCTACTATTATGTTGTCAAAATTGAGGAACAAAATTGATAGAAGTGAAAGAAATATTTTGGGGAGAAAAATAAATCATGACATAAGAAGCGTAAAGGCAACTTTAATTCTCATAAAAAATGATGATGTAAAGAAAATTAATTTGAATACAACCAATCAAAGTTGGAAAGAAATTCCTTGGCATAGTAATGATAAACGGTACACTATGTTAGTGATCAAAAATAACTTGCTAATGATTTTCAAATCACATGATAAGACGAGCATTAAGAAGAAGAATCATTTTCAATTTCTTCAGATTTAAAGGCTTAGAGACAAGCTCTTAAAGATGGCATTTCAATGTATAAATTGATTTTCTTCTTAAATTAAATCTAAGTTTATTTTAGGGTTTTCGATGGCTAAGTGGAAAATTTGACAGTGTAGTGAGCTACCGAAAGCTCTGACTTTCAACGGCTAAAGGGAAAAACGCAATACCAATGAGCCATCGAATGTGCTGAAGAGTCCAGAATTTAATTCTTTCTACCCAGATTGTGTTTTTCAAGTTCCAGAACATGTGGGAATGGTATCAAATTAAACATAATAATTATGAGAAGTTAAATCATCCTCCTCATTAAGTTTTGAAGACATATGGTGAAAGAAGGAAGCCAAATGGAATTTCTATTTTTGACAAAAATCGCCCAACTGTCAAACAGAGATATCGAACCAGAATTCAAATAGGCAATTGCATGGGAACCAAAATTCCACAAGTACTACTACCTTTATTGATGAAAGAAATGTTCACTTGCATCATCAAGGAGGACCCCACTAGATGAGTAGAGTTCCCATTACAATAAGCTTCACAAGACATCTCATTACCTTGCTTCTACTTCATTTTTTAGTTTCTATCTAACCCTATGTTTGCACTCTATTCGTCACTTGGTGAGCAAATTGAGAGTACTTACATGCCCAGTTGGGCTCTGCTAGGCATGACAGCTGTGAAAGGAAAGGTTAGAAAAAGAAACTACAAAGTTAGAAACAAGAATTAAACAAAAACAAAATGAAACTATGAGCATATAAAGAAATAAAAGACAAATGTAAATGGACCAATATCACCAATGTATAAGCTGATCCTATTGATGAAATCCAAAGACACACAATGGAGAAAGAGGACTTGGGTCCCTTCCCTCTCCAATGGAAGGATCTTGAGGCCCTCAACTGATTGCTCTCCTTACAATGAAAGATGAAGAATGTGGGTGAAAGAACTCCAAGCTTGTCCACTCTAGTGAGAGATGGAAAGCCTATGAAATGGTGTTGATTATGTCTATTTCCAAAGAATGAGTCTCTAGCAATCTCAACAGCATAACAATACAAAGAATTCCTTGAGAAAATGGTGGTCATCCATGGATTTTTATAGCCAAGCATTGGGTTATTATGCAACCTCTTTTGAATGTGAAAAGGGGCTCTTTAGGGCACAATTAGGTCTTTGACCAGCCCACCATGAGGATTGAGCTCGGATTTGCTGTCAAATCGACTTGGGAGCCGATCCATTAGTGGTTGGGAGGCCGACCAATTTCAATAAATGCGTCGTTTAGCAGGCGCGCGGGTTTTTCGCCCCACAACCGCGCCTTGTGCACATATGCGCGCTTTGTACTTTTCTGTTACGCGCGTGCGCGCGCGCGCGACCAGATGATGTAAAGCGCCTTTCAATTTTTTGGGTCATTTGTATAGTTTTTTTTACCTTTTTGCAATGCTGAGGAATTAATCTTGTGCCATGAATGAATTTTTTCTGTTTTGATGATGCAGAGTTCTTGTCGCCCTGTGCGGATGAAATTTCAATGATAACATATGCCCCCTGATGGATGAGGTTAGGAGCAAAACGTATAGCCGAAATTCATCAATGTTTCTTTTACTGAGAATGGTGTTGTAAGGGAGAGCAAGAGTGGGACCGTATAGAGCAATCCGTTGGAGAAGAAAGGAACCTTGAGATCCCGACCTTCCACAAGTTGTGTATCAATATACAAGTGTGTACAAACGAGGCGGGCATGCCCCATGCTCGTGTGATGTAACTCTGAAAAAAAAAACAAAAAAAACAAAAAAAAAACATCTGAAGTGTTGATTTAGACAACTGCAGCGCCCTCGGGGGCGGAATGATTAAAGGCAGAAGACAATTCTGCAAAGGAACATACTCTGAACCAGTGGTAATGGTCACGAAAGTAAACAACGATGGTGATGTGGGCATTGGTGGCCCTACCAAGTTCAGAGGTCTTCGGCAACTGATAATACAAACTGCAATAGTCGCAAAGTAAGATCCACCGCAACATGAGAAAGTGTTGGTGTCGAATGTTATGGGGGTCAACGACAGCAGGGAGCAATGGTGTTTCCCCCTGTGCCGTCCGAGATCTCTCATTGAATGAGAAATGAGAATCAAGATACTGTCGCCCTTTTGGAAAAGTGTGCTGATGTTGACAAAAGGGGGGCGTGACTCCCAGAAGAAAAGGGCTTCACAGAATCTATGGTGGTGAGGAAGTGGCAGAGGTACATGGACGAGGTCAAGAAGTGGGAAGACTCAAGACTGTCCTTGGCTGGAGAATGTATGAGACAGACAGTGGCTGCAACCGTGTGACAAGGTCGAGTGTCAGGGGGACGCCAAGACCGAGGATAAGTTGTGCCAGAGGCGGGACAAGGTGAACAAATTCAGAGGATAAATGGTAAGTGATCTGTGGGGTTCTCTGAAGATATGGACGATGCCGGCGAGGGTAGATGAGAAGTAAGGCTCCAACCAAGGGTGACATGGGTTGCGTGTGGCCAAAAAAAAAGGYAGCAAGTCGCCAACGGTAACGACAAAAAGGAAATGACTAAAAATAAAGGCGTTTGTACAATAAATAATGAAATAATTTGGAAGATGTACAAATACAGAAACGGGTGCCCCAGTTGGAAATGAGTGCCCCAGGGGGGGCAAAAACTTCTTTAGAAAACTGATGAAGGGTGGGGACCCCATTGGCGAGTTTCTGTAGGAGGTGGGTGAAATGAAGATAGGTTCGCAGATGGGCAAACTGATGGTGGATGAAATGGTGGGTTCGTGATCCTGCGGAGGTGCAGGTAAAAAGAACGTAACCATGAATCGATGATCTAGGAGTCCGTATGGGAAGCTAGCAAAAATGAGGAGAAGAAGTATGTGGTCGATCTGCAACATGATGAAAGACTACCGAGACTCCCATCCCTAAAGGGTGATGAAGAACAGCATGAGTGTCAAAAGTGCCAACAGGTGCTATGAATGGGACAACTCATGTAGGTGAGAATGCTACCGGGTGACAGTACCCCCAAAAAAAATGCAAATGGAGGTGTGAGTACTGCAGAGCCGGAAATGGGTATCCTAAAGGCCAAAATCAGGGGGTGTGACTGGGAATGTAAATGCAATACAGTGGGAGAGACTACATGCCAGTGCTGAGTATATACCTGAAGGAATGCTGTAAAGAGATGATGACCAAGTACCTGCACACAGAACAACCAAATACCCAAAGTGAACAATATCTGAAGATAATAACAAATATGAACATGTATTAGATAAATGTGACAATGCGCGTGCGTACCTGGCCATAATATGAAAAAAAGGCGCCCCCGGGGCTTAGGATGAAAAGTGGCCCGGGGACAGTCACGATGTAGGTGGCGGGACGCTGATCCCGGGGCTAAAGACGGTTCGAAAAATGGACGCCGTGGGCTCCCGGAATGGTGAGTGGAAGTTTGGAAAAAGGCCTATATATAGCTGTAGGGCCCACATTGCCACCTCATTGTACCTGCTGCTTCAGCGAGTTTCCGAGCAGATTCAGAGGAGATTACGTGATTCCGAGAGCACGAGGTATCCGATTCACGGCATGTGAGTTGCAGGTTAGTGGTCTGAACATCCTGCATAGTTATAGGTTTCCAATTTTTTGGGTAGGGTAGGTACGGGGGTTGTACGGGAGGTTTTAGGGGGTTTTGGGTAGAGGAGGGGCCCACATGCGCGGGCGACTCGGTGGAAGGCGCGCATGAGTGCGCGCCCGTACCCGGAAAAAGTGCGCATGTGTGCGCGTGAGAAGGAATTTAAGGCGCGCCCTAGGGGCGCGCCTGTGGGGTAGACAGGCGCGCATGCGTGCGCGCCTGTAGGGTGAACAGGCGCGCTCACGAGCGCGCCTGTGGATCTGACAGATGTGCCCTAAAGCGCGTCTGTATTGTGAACAGGCGCGCTCATGAGCGCTCTTGTGGGAAAAACAGGCGCGCACACATGTGCGCCTGTGTATTTGAACAGGTGCGCATGGGTGCACGCCTGTGGGTGGTAAAACCGCGCCTTTGAGGCAAGGTTTCAGGGTTAAAATGTTAGCTTTTTTTTTTATATATATTGGATGATTGCCTAAGCTAATATAGGACTTTGGGTTGTGTGCAGGTGGCGAGTTGGGATCATGGATGTACGGTGGCATGAGCGAGACTGGTCACAGCTACGAGAGGCTGTGACCAATGCACCGCCGGCAGTTCGAGCGGCAGTCCAAGCAGCTTTAGCAACCAGTGGGTTGCTAAAGTTTTTTGATTGCTCTTTGATACGGTCGCAGGAGTATTTGCTCCAATTTCTGATCGAGATGTGGAGCCCTGATCAACATTGCTTCCTCGTGCGAGGGGAGGAGATCGCCTTCACTGCGGAGGGGGACATCTACTTTTTGACGGGGCTCCCCTTCCGGGGAACACCATTGCCGGCAGATCCTGTGCTGCTGAGGGACACTCCTTTGGAGACAGTCGTCGAGCGATACTGCTCAGGCGAGCACTATATGACTGGGTCGGCCATGAGCATCAGTGGGATATATGTCCTGCTGCATCGTTGCATAGCAGCGATGATAGTTCGGGTATATGGGTCCCGAGCGCCCCACCGGATTAGTGGTGGGGAGCTGATTGTGATAGAGAGGGTGGTGGTGGGCCGTGAGCGGTTCGCCTGGGGTCTGACCCTTCATGCGCGGATGATCGCGCAGCTAGACCGGTGTCGGTCCACAGGCGTCGGGGAGTTCGCATTTGGCTCCATCCTGGTGGTCTTTTTCTTGGAGAGGGTGCCTATGCTGCGCCCGAGGGTGCTACTGGAGGCACCAGGGGTACGAGATCCGCGTTTGAGGCGGTGGGCACAGATTTTGGTTCGCCACAGTGGTGGCGAAGGCGGACACTACTTCACTGTGCAGGTGGCACAGATATGGCAGCAGATGTCGTAGGTGATGCTGCAGTTCCCCTATGCGGGGGTAGACTTTCGGGGGGACCCGGAGATGGTATTGCCTCCTGGGGAGGTTTTTGATCATAGAGGTATGTTATGTATTTAGATGTTTTGATTTACGCTATGATTTTGATATACTAGTGCATATGTTTGATGTATAGACACTGATACCATCTGTTGTTGTTTGTTTGGTGCATGCGCAGATTTGGCACCTCACGAGCGTGAGGTGGAGTTATATAGACCGTCGGTGCAGCGAGAGGGGCGACCTCCGCGTGGAGAGAGGCGGCCGCGGGATGAGGCTGCGGGGGCACCAGTAGAGCCCGGGAGACCGGCGAGGAGGCGTCGTTCTGATGACCCTGGTGCGGGGCCATCACATGCTCCTCCGGCCGCGGCCGAAGGTGGTGATGATGATATCCGCTGTCGTTTTGAGACGGTGTTTCGAGACGTGCCTGAGGGCATGTGGAGCCATATCCAGGATGAGGAGTTCCTGGAGCAGTGCATTGGGTTACCGCCAGCATGGCGGTCGATCATGCGACGAGCAGCTGTGCTCGTTGCCATGACGAGTGGGCGCCTGCCGCATAAGCAGGGAGGTCCTGCGGATGCTCCACCACCACCGCCTGGGGCTGGTAGGGGTGGGCCACCACCTCCTCCTGAGGGAGGAGCAGCTGGGGGTGCGATAGAGGCACCCTGATTGTATTTTGTACTTTGTATACCATTTTTTATTATATAGGCGGGTGAGCCGATTTTTTGTACCATGATGTGGCACGGGCCTGTGGGCCGATGTATTTTTGTGTATGTAAACATTTAGATGGCCTGAGAGGCCTACATATATATACATGAGTATACATGTTTTTGAGATCCAAATATGGTTTACATGTGTTTTTTGTTTTGATGTGGATGATGTTGATGCTATCTATATGCTATGACAGGATGTATGAGATGCTTATGTATGTGTAGCTTGATGTGATATGTGCCAATCTAACACCATGTTAGCTATTTCATCTGTTGTTTGATTCAATTCTCTTGGAATATGTGTAAATGTAATGGAATCAAAATGCCGAGATAATAATCTAACCTGCAGGTATTTGCGAAAGAGGCACGGATCGCGTACACGGTATACATTGTTGAGTTGGAGAACGACTAGTTGTGAGTCGAGGAAGACGCTAAGGTGGCGAATATGATGATGCTGGGCGTCGGCCAGGAGGCCAAGGACAACAGTATATTCGGCTTGGTTGTTGGTGGCTGGCCCCAAACATATGCCGTTTGAATGCAACATTTCATGTGAGGGGGTGTATAGAGCCCAAGCAGCCGAAGCGAGATTTTGTGTCCAACGGCTGGCGCCGTCGGCGTAACCAATGTGGTAAGCTGGTGGAGGAGTCATCTGTCAATAGCACAAAGGATAGTTTAGTCGTGGTAAAAAAGATTAAAAACGCTAGAAAAGAAAATAACCTAAAGTAGCATGACTACATTTAAGCATAAAATTTCTTGAGGTATAACCCATTGACGGGTTCTTTGAGCGTGAGGCCTTCTGGGGAGGCCAAGATGTAGGCGCCTTTGGTGAGGCAATGTTGGATGATGTAAGGGCCATGCCAAAGTGACTCGAATTTGCCGTGGCCAAAGGTATCATGAGCGATATCATAGGCTAGGACAAGGTCGCCTTCGCGAAATGATCGAAGGTTGACATGGCGATTGTAGGTAGCCTTGGATCGTTTTTTAGCTGCCTCGTTGTTCTGTAATGAGGATCGACGATCCTCATCCAGAGACTCTAAGTTCAGTAAGTGCTGCTCCAGTGGAGAAGTGTCAGGTAAAAGCTCAATTGCGGTGCGAAGGGTGGGAATTTCGCACTCGATGGGAAGAGTTGCCTCGACCCCATGGACTAAGTGAAATGGCGTGAAACCCGTGGCGATCTTCACTGCCGTTCGATAAGCCCATAGCGCAGAAAATAACATATGATGCCAATTGGTTTTATGTTTATTAACCGTGCGTTGTAACATGGTCTTGAGGACTTTGTTTACTGCCTCGACCTGTCCGTTTGACTGAAGGTAATAGGGTGAGGCAAACTCGTGAGAGAAGCCTAACCGAGATGAGAGTTCGATGAAGATCTCATTTTCTAAGTGTTTCCCATGATCGGAAACTAGTTGGAGTGGTACTCCGAACCGAGATATGACATGGTTGAAGAAAAAACGTGCTGCAGTGTCAGCGGTATTGTTGAAGGTGGGCATAGCTTCGGCCCATTTGGTGAAGTAATCGACTGCGACAACAATGTATTTGTGACCATTGCTGGAGGGGGGATTAAAAGTCATAAAGTCAATGCGCCATTTACAAAAGGGGCCTGCAGTAATGACAGGGTGAAGAAGGGCGGGGGGAGCACGGGCTTTGTTGGCATAGAGCTGACATTGCTCACATCGTTTCACGGCATGAATGCAATCATGAAACAGGGTAGGCCAAAAGTAACCGGCCCGGATGATCTTTTGCGCGGTGGAAATACCGGAAAGATGGCCCCCACAAGCGCCGCTGTGGCAGTCGTTTAAGACTCTGTTGGCCTCGTCAATAGTCAGGCAGCGACAAAGAACAGTGTCGACGCCCCGCCGATATAGGATGTCACCGATGAGGAGATAGCGGGGTGCTTGATGGTGAATGCGCCGATGATCATCTTGTGATAGGTGGTTACCGAAATTTTGAGTTCGTAGGTAGACGAGAAGATCGCCATACCAAGGATCATCGGAAGCGATGTAAAAGAGATGTTCGTCGGAGAAGTCAGTATTGACAGGGGTACTGGGTGTGTCAGAGGGAAGGGCCGTGACAAGTTCGGCGAGGACGAGGGCCTTCTTACTCTTAGGTGTTGAGAACTCGAGGTCGTACTCTTGAAGGATAACGATCCATCGAGCAAATTTGTCGTTAACTTGGCGACGGTTGAGCAAGTATTGCATAGGGTTGGAATCTGCGATGACCTTGGTGGTGCGAAGTAGAATGTAATGGCGCAGTTTCTGGACTGCGAGGACAACTGCAAGATAAAGTTTCTCTTCATGTTTATACTCCAGGGGTGGTCCGGAGAGATTTTTACTGACGTAGTAAATGACGTGTTCATGATTGTCATCTTCGAGCTGGACGAGGACGCCGGCTACTGATACAGCAGATGCTGATACGTAGAGAATGTAGTCGCGAGTGTAATCATGTGCGCTAATCAAAGGTGCATTTGAAAGTGTTGTTTTGAGATCGTCAAACGACTGTTGGGCATAATCGTCCCAATGAAAAGGGATGTCGTGACGCAGTAAGCGAAGGAAACCATGTGCGCGTATGACGTAATCGGGAACAAAGCGCCTGAGGAAGTTGGCTTTGCCCTGTAGACTCTGTAGTTGTCGTAAATTCCTAGGAGGAGGAAGTTCAGTGATGGCTTGAACTTTGAGGGGGTCCATGGTAATACCGCTTTGTGATACGATAAAACCGAGGAGGCGCCCTGCGGTGACGCAAAACACACACTTGAGAGGGTTCAAGCGGATGTTATATTGACGACACCGTTGAAAGATGATTCGTAAATCATCAAGGTGTTGGGTACGCTTCTTGGATCGAGCGGTGAGGTCGTCCAAGTAAGCGAGGATGATAGCAGCCAGATCATGAAATATGTATGTCATGGCCCGCTGGAAAGTTGCACCAGCATTTTTGAGGCCGAAGGGCATGACACGATATGAAAATGTACCCCAGGGGGTAATGAATGCGGTTTTGTATTGATCAGCTGGGTGGATCTGAATTTGGTTATAACCAGAGAATCCGTCCATAAAGGAGAGAGCCTCATGGCCAGCGCAATCATCGATAATTTGATCGATGAAAGGCGTAGGGAAGTTGTCCTTGGGACATGCGTTATTAAGGTCGCAAAAGTCGGTGCAAACGTGAATGGTGCCCTGTTTTTTGTCGACGGGTACAGGGTTGGAAACCCATGACGTGTAAGCGATGGGGTAAATAAATCCGGCCGTACATAATTTGTCGATTTCGGCTTTAATAGCCGCGGCCTTGGATGGGTGTAGCGGTCGCTGTTTCTGGCGAACTGGTGTGATGTCTGGCCAGGTGTCGATGCGATGTTCGACGATAGAGGGGTCGAGGCCAGGCCTCTTTGTGTATGACCAGGCGAAAATATCCCTAAATTCCTGGAAGAGGGCTGTATATGCGACAATTTCCTGAGGAGTGCAAGCGGCTCCAATGATGATCTCTTCGACGATCCTCGGTTTAATGGAAATGTCGATTTTGATGGTGGGGGAAATATTAGCCAGATTACCTTCTTCAAATGCGTCGGGTGCAGGAATAGGATTGTTGAACCAATCGATAGCGCCTGAGGGGATAAAGTCTTTGGTTTCGACCGCGTAAATGGGATTGTGGCTAGGAGGCATGAGGGCTTCCTGCGGAAGGAAGAGAGCACGATGGTGGAGTGCATCACAGGGATAGTCCGGGCTTTGTAACTCTTCCAATATGTCTTCGTCACATTGAAAACGACGGGAATATAATGGATCATGAGGAGTGATCTCCGCTCTAGGGTGATTGCCCCCTGCTGGTGAAGCAAGGGGAGAGGTGCGAGCAAACGGGGAGGGTTCGCTCGTCATGAACCATATGTTGAAACACTGAGGGATACCCATGGTGGTTGGATGGGAAATCTCCGCAGGGGGATGAGCATGAGAGTTGGGAGGGTTACGGGGTAAATCCTCAAATATGCCATCTAAGAACCAAGGAGGTATAGGGAGTGCCTCGGGCTCGAGGGAAATGACGTGAGGATATGCCAGTGGCGAAGTAAGGTCAAGTACCTCTGCTGTGGGTTGGTGCAGTAGGGCTAATTGACGTTGCCTATATTCGACGATCATCGGACATTGGTATGTAAAATGGGTCAATGAGTTGCAAAGAGAGCAAGGGAATCTCATGCGTTCATTGACTGAAGTGGTGACATAGTGAATGTCAGTAAGTGGTGTTGTGGATGACGTATCAGGGCGTGGGTTGTTCTGAAAGTCATGGCTTACGATAGCTAATGCCTGTCGAAAACGAGGCAGTGTTGGACAATGATGGGTGTAATGGCCATACTCAGAACAGATGGCACACGCGAATTTGGTCTTCAACCCTTTACTACTGGAAGGTTGAGTGGTAGCAGTAGTAATGGGTGGTGTGGGGGTTGAATTGCGGGGAATCAAATTCCGTAATTCCGGTAGTGATGGGCAGTTGTTGGTTTGGTGTCCCTCTTTGTCACACAATGCGCAAGGTGGTGGAATGCACTTAGGAAGTGGAGATGTGGGCTCCTTCTTCTGTCGCCTGCCCCCGGCTGTAGCAGGGGGGGTAGGGAGTATGGGGGTGGTGGGAGTGATGACAGGAATTGTCATGGGGAGTCCTTTCTGTGGGCGAGGGACCATCTCAGGTGGATGTAAGTACCACACTGGGATGGCTAGCACCATATTGGGTAGGGTGAGTGTTGCGGCTACCTGGAAAGATTCTATACCGGGTGGAGGGTAAAAGAAGGGAATTTGAGTGAGAGGTCAGGGAACTGTCTCCCAGATGGGATTAGGCCCCTTGGGGGGTGTTGATTCGTGGACCGTAGGGGTCGACGAGGGCACAGGAGGCTCATGTGGGAGTGGTGCTACGACTGTTGAGACGTCAGGAATGACTGAAGCCTCCTGAGGTGGATGAGTATCCTCTTGTTGAGTTTCGTTAGAGGAAATGACGCATACTTGGCTAGGGGGAAGGAGTGGTGGTGCTCCATGATATGTCCCTAACAAGGATGGA
>ML787233.1:120518-130725 GCA_009831015.1 Picea engelmannii
TCTTGGGAAGCCTCCCTAGAGATTTTTAATATGATTGAAATATATTCTCATGCATCAATATTTCATTCTTAATCATTTTGATATTTTTTTCTTAAAACAAAGGATGGAGACTAAAAAACTAGTGATTTCCAGGCATGTGTAATAATTTCCCATACATATATATGTTAGAGGCAAATACGATTGAACTTAAAGGGAAGAGGTTTATGATGCTTCCCATAGGATATCAAAAGATAAATGGGTTTATGAGCCAATTACATGGAAGAAAAGATATCAAGTTGGATCCTAAGATTGTCCTTTAAGAAAAAAAATTCAAAAAAACATGTCTAAGTCTCGTTATCATGTCTTTTAATGTGCATTTTCCTCTTCTCTAGCACTAGTCGATGAGATCCGAATCTGGAATAATTTCCTATTCCATTTCCTTACTTAGATCCATTAGAAATACTACTTGCTTTTTAATTTGTCTAACATTGGACAAGGTTTAATATATTAACAAGGGCCTTCCTTTCATCTAGTAGTTCGTCCTTGAATTTTGTTTGGGACTCCCAACACTATTGTTTCCTCTGCATGTTCTTAGGTGTATAAATCTTAAATATTCTCATGAATATGACTGTAAAGAAGTCTTCAAAGAGATTTAAAAACTAGATTGGACTATTACCTCATCTAGTAGATCCAATTCCTATGGGTCCAAGAGAGTGCATATTCCTCTAGACAAATCTTTGTCATATATACTAATTTGATTCCCTTTTCTCCAAATGATATTTTGAATAAATTTCATGTCATTATTTCTCATCTTGGTATCTTGTCAAAACACTATTTTCATACTATGATTGTGAATTAACATCGTTACTCCATCTTTCTTCATTATAGTTTCTAACTCATTTTAGATACATATCTTCACATTAAGGGTTTTAATACGTCAATTGAAGGAAACCATAATAATTTAATGGATCACTAGATATTCATGAGGTAGAGATATGCAAAGTATTAGATAGGAGTTTATTTTAGGGTTTTCAGTGGCTAAGTGGAAAATTTGACAGTGTAGTGAGCCACCGAAATCTCTGACTTTTGACAACTAAAGGGCAAAACGCAAGACCAATGAGCCGCCGAATGCGCTGAAGGGTCCAGAATTTAATTTTTTCTGCCCAGATCACGTTTTTCCAGTTCCAGAACATGTGGGAATGGTATCAAATTAAAGATAATAATTATCAGAAGTTAAATCATCCTCCTCATTAAGTTTTGAAGACATGTGGTGAAAGAAGGAAGCCAAATGGAATTTCTATTTTTGACAGAAATCGCTCAACTGTCGAACAGAGATTTTGAATTCCATGATCTTCACCTGCAAACTACCAAGTAATTCTAAGAGGGTAAATTCGACCTATAGTGATCTTACTTGTCATATCCTTTTTTGATTATATTCAGTTTTAGTTATTTTCATATCCATTTTTATAGGATCTTGAAATTGTGAAAAGTGGATAAACCATAAAATATTTCTAAGGAGTTAAAATAAACCATAAAATAGTTCAATACCGCCAAATTACTAAATCACACAGAAATTTTTTTAAGTACTGACCTTCAAAATCTCAGCTATGTAGAGTCTGATCAATTCAATGTTTCTCTTATTGAAAGAGAATTGAAATCAAGATTTCATAAAAAACTAGAACACCATTGCATCAGAGCACCATTTCATAAATTACTCACGCAGCTGTAGAAAATGATTGTTGCAACTCTAGCACATTTTTCATAACTGAGATATATATAGGATTGATTTTGTCGGTCTTCCGACAAATTTGGTCAAATTGACCAAACAATAAGTCAATGATTGTTTGATTCTCACACGTGCCATAGTTGGTCGTTATAATGACTAAAGTTGGAAAGTTGGTCGCTAGAACGACCAACGTGGAATGTTGGTTGCTAGAGCGGCGAACAGTTGGACCCCGAAAAAAAAAAGTAAATTTAGTCCAAAAAAAACAAAACAATTACGATGAAATTTTAAACCGTCGTAATATTTCGTCGTAATTTCCGCTCAATGTAGTAGTGATAGGCTGCACAGAGAGATGAAATCACAACAACAAAAAATATTGATCGGATTGCACAGACAATCGATCAATATCAGAAGGAGATAGAGAATCTCTGAGAACAACTCACACCAACCACTCCACCAGCAGTGAAGGAGCAAAGGAAGCAGGAAGAAACAACGTAGCTGCAGGAGATAGAGTAGCAGGTCAACACAGTAGTTGACTTGTTTGATAAAGAAGCAAAAATTTGGACTAGATTAGAAGAGGATCAACAGGTTCAAAAGTGGGACAAGGAAGAAGAAAGGATCAATGTAGTGATCCAAGAACTCAAGTAGAGGAAGAAGATAATTCCAATTATAGAACGTGTCAAAGGAGCACAGGACATGAAGAAATTGCAGGCAGAGGTCACTACTACACAAACCTAGAAACAAGAGAAGAAGGCTCAAATGGAACCATTGCAAGAATGGGTAGCAGAAGCTCTGGCACAAGCAGAGAAATCCAAGGCACGTATAGCACAGACCCAAGTAGAGTGTGTGGAATTGATCAGTGATGAAATTGCAGTCCAGATAGTGGACACACTTAAGGAGAAGACTGTGTAGGCGCAGACATAGGCAACATATATTAAGTAAAAGTTTCAAGTGATCACCAAGGAGATTGAGTGAGCACACAAAGGTTAGTTGGCTTGGGACGAGCCACATGTTAGTGTTGGGGGTCTGTTGGAGGCAGGCCAAAGCGGAAAAGCAAGGCGTTTTGGGAAAGAAAGTGTGCACAAGGAAAGCAACAGCTGGAAGGAAGAACAACACGCATGCATGGGAGGAAGACCTAACGACGATAGGGTTAGGGTTTTGGTAAGGTATTGTAAATGGATGAAGATCTTGAAATATATAAATATAAATACTTAGGTATCATAAGGGTTGGTTGGTTGGTTGTTATTTTAGAAATGTACTTGGGTTGGTGGTTCAGATTATTGTTGTTGTTGTATTTATGAATGAGTTGATGCGATATGTAATGTTTTGCGATGTAAGCCAGTTTTTTTTAAGCTGTTGATCTAGAGAGGAAGAGGGAAGGTAGATATTGAGGGTTAGATCGGAGGTTGGGGAGCCTGGTGTGATCTAGTCTACCTCATACAGATCTTACCCGACTGTGAAGAGTTTTAAGATTGCGGCGTTGTAGATGCGGAAATAATATAATAAAAGAGATGAGAGCCAAATCTTTGTGGATGTATCCCAGGAGGGGGTGAACCACAGTAACATCTGTGTTGTGTGATGAATGCATGCATATCTTTGTCATTTGTTCAGTAGTTATTTTTTATGCTTAATGAATTAGTTGTTATATTTCCTGCGTATTCGTAAATGACAGTATATTGCAGTTACAGTTGTAATAATGGTTCAATATTTATCTCTCATATCTCACACTCAATCATAGGATGTAAGCACATGATTCTTACATCCACCCATTAAATCTATCTCGAGTGAGATTGCGCAATGCATCCTATGTGTTGTGTTGCCTTCTGGTTTACCACGAGGGTTGATAGTTTTAGAGGCTTTGTTGGAAACCCGAATAGACATGAACCCTGGGTCAATAAACTCAGTCAGAAAAGAAGATTAATAACCAACACTCCCTTATATGAATCTCTCCTAGAATCAATGATGATTTTAGGGGCTAAATTTCGCTCATGGGCTAATTTTCCATGGTTTTTCAAAAAACAAGATTCGCTATTTTAAAAATTATTCGCCCAAATTCTATAGGATAAAATCATTTTACCTTAAAAATCACCAAAATTTTATAAAAACTATATAAAATCCTTAGAAATTTGAATATTTTTACAAAAATATCGCCAATCATTTATAGTTGTCATATGAAGGATTAGTAAGATTCGCCAAGGTTTCTACATCTTAAATTAAATTTCCATCCTTAAAATCATCCCTGCCTAGAATGCATTATCATTTCCAACATTCCTTCAGATATTTCTTTCCTTTCCAAAGAAATCTCCCTGGATTGGACCCATTTGCAATTGAATATAGCCCTAATTTTCCTTTTTGTTTTGATCCCTCTTATTGTAGATCCTTGTACATTGAAATTTCTGAGTCTTTGGACTCATTTATAGAGCTACAAGTCAATTCTTCTTCTAAGTTTGGTTTCCTTGGCCATAGATCCTTAGATTTTCTTTATAAGTTCGATTTATTTGGTCATAACCTCCTCAATTTTATCTTATAAGCCCAACCTCTTTTTCTTTAGATCCTTAGAGCTTGGTGTTTCTAAGTCTGATATCTTTGATAGATACTTAGAACCTTGTAATATTGGGTCTATTCCTACAAACTCCATCTATGATTTCAACTTTGATTTTTCTTCTAAGTCTATTCTCTTTGCTTGTAGATCCTCAAACTATGACAGTTTTAAGTCTTCATTAGTACACTCCACCATTAATATGGATATTGTTTAAAATATCAATGTTGAAAATATTCATGTCCCTTGTTGACAAAAAAATGGTCATCTCTATTTTCTCGCTCCTGGAATAATAATAATAAAATTATCAAAAGAAGAAAAATTTTGAACTATTATAAGCTCATGGTGAATCCCTCATTCTCAGCTTTGTCATACATTTTTTGGAATAAAAATATGACTCTGTATGCCTAAGATATTCAATATTTCATCCTGAATTCTGACAGAGAGATTATAAAAAGAACTTTGAAGAATTTTTCTAAGTGTCGTTTTCTTCTCTCCATTTTCAAAATTTTGACTAAGTATTCTCATCACCTAGTCATTTTTTTCACCTTCCATCTCCACACTTAACCTATTTCTCACCTTCCATCTCCACACTTAACCTATCATTTCCTTTCCCTTCATCTCTCTTCATACTCTCATTCCATACTTAGCCATTTTCCCATTTTCTCATTACTCTCATATTCCCCTCTCTTCTCATACTTAACCATTTTTCCATTTTTCCCTCTCCTCTCTTTTCTTCTCCATACTTAACCATTTTATCTCTTTCCCTCAACTCTCCTACTCCATATTCCACACTTATCCATTTTTCCCTCTTTTCCTTCCTTATTCTTCTTTCATTAATTAGCCATTTCCACGTTCACATTCATTTTCCCTTTTTCTTTATTTTCCCATTTTTCTTTTTCCACCTTCTTTTATTTCCATTTCCATTTCATATTTCTCATTTTCTATTTCCTTTTTCTTATTTTCCTTTTCCACATTTCTTTCCATAGTTCACATAATTCCGTTATATTTATTTCCAGCACTTATGACTTTCATTACCTTTTACTGAGTAACTATTTCATTTCAACCCATACTTCTTTGGTGTAGAGACATATTATTAGTAAGTGACCTATGTTTTCTTCTTCTCCTTGACATAAGGTACATCTAATTGGCCCATACATAATTATTTTTTGGAGAACTTCCAAGGTGACAATTTTATTTATGATTTTTGACCACATGAAAATTTGAGCCTTTAAGGGGGATCCAATTTTCCATATCACATTCCACCACCATTGACGTTCTTCTAGACTATTTGATGAATGCATTGCTTTATAACCTAATTTTGGAGTGTAGATACCTAACAATGAATTATTGGACCAAATAAGCTCATCTTTTGTTTATTTTATATGAACATGACTAACTTTAATTTTAGATATATATGCTTCCAACTAAGTCTTATATTTCCCTTCCAGACCTATTTTCTTATTCAAACATTATTTTTGTATGGAGGAGTATTTTTGGGACGTTGTTTCGAACAGATTGAAAAATCATTTTTGGTGTCCAGGGAATTTATCACTACATCAATTAATTTGAATTCATTACCACTACCACCCAAGTATCCTTCCCAATCCTAAACTTTACTCCATATCTGACCTTCAAAGCTAGCCAATTTCCTATCAATGGGAATGGTTGTACCATTGCTTTCCATATGATAGAGACATTGTTGGTGGGCTTAGATGAGATTTAAATCCATTCTTCAATTGTTTTAGGCTCAATGCGTATAAGAATCCAATTACATAGCCCATCCTTTGAAATCAATCCATATACATTTTTTGTTGAGCAACTGAGAGGGGGGGGTGAATCAGTTGTCACCGTGCTTAAACAATTATGCTTCTTTTAAAAATATTTACAAGGCACTCAATGATGATCACAATAATGTAGGGAAATGAGCAATGGCACATTCAGCATCAGTCACATATATGAGAAACACAAAGACAAATATTTCCCAAGGAAACCCATACAAGGTAAAAACCTCTTCTTCTTTATATGATAAGTATTATTTACATTCTTTACATTATCATACATTTGAGAACCAACTCATTGTGAGGCTACAACCTCTGTTTTGCAAGCTGCAACTTGCTAAGAGCACCAACTCTCTATTTTTCATTAGCACCCACTAGAAGGAAGCACCAACTCCCTGGTTTCTCTAGCTCCAACTAGAAAGGAGCACCAACTCCCTGGTTTCTCTAGCACCAACTAGAAGGAAGCACCAACTCCCTGTGTTCAAGCCCCCACTTGAACCTCTGAGGACACCAGTCCTCCCTAGCACCTCCCAACCACCCTTGATTATTAATATGAAATATTGAAACCTATTACAGTGATATAGTGTTCAATAATAGCTTACCAGTCTCATCACTGTTCTGCAAAAATTTTCTACTCAGACTTCCTCGCTGTCTTCCAACATGCATCCGCTGCCCATTCTGTTCTTCTACTTTTATGCTCTGTGCGCCATGTCCACTACACAGTTCTTCTTCTGTTCTTTTCAGCTACTACACTCTGATCCTTCTTCATGCATGAGTCACCTTCAACAACATCCACAACAATCCCAACAACAACAACAACCCCATCTCTTCTCTGTACTGTGTATTTATAGCTTTTGTGCACCTTGTGCATGCAATGTGTGCAATACCTCTGCATACTCACACCGTGCCGATATCCTCCACAACTTGAGTGTTCTATTTGATCATCATCATGACTCTTCAGCTTCTCTGGCCATTTTTCCACTCATTTAGCGTCATTGTATGTTATGCTGAGATTCCTCAGTCTCTCTGGCAGTTGAGACTCTTCATCTTCTCTGTGAGAGTCGAGCTCACCTTCTCTGTTCTAGTTACAAGCTTCAATGCTCATCCAGCGGTCAATCGCCTCCATGAGCATCTTCATCCCTCTTGAATATTCCTAGAGACTCTTCATCTCCTCTGTCAATCACCCTGAAGTGTCTTCAAGTCCTTTGGCATAAACCATCAGTGGTTTATGGCAGTTACACTGTGACGTGCAACAATAGCCCTTCGATTATACTCAGATTTACCTACATCATTGGATTAACTCTAATGGGTTCTTGTGTTATTTACCGATTTTGCACTTCCACAATTCAGAGATTCTGCAATGAGACATCTTGAGTCTCCATGTCATGAGTTTCGAAACTCTGAAACAGAGATTTTCTGCGCTAGCTCCTTCCTCTATATGACCATGGCCATGACCAAGTGCTTATGCAAAAAGTGCTTTTCACGAATTCGTATTTCGTGAGTCTAGAGATGAGGCATCTCGACTCTCCAAGTCGCGATCCCCGAAACCCTGAAATGGAGCTTATCTGAACTGACTCCTTCCCTTCTCGTGACCACCGGTGGTGACCATAGGTTGTGCCAAAAAGGCACTTTATATTTCGCAAGTTTATAAATTTCATTAAGTCTGATCGACGGTTGAAATCTCCATAGATCCGATGGTCCAGATCTTATTGCGATCTCGCATCTCGCGAGTTTCCACACCAGGCTCCATTGACTCCAAGTCAGCGACTTATCCTATGATTTGACGGTCCAGATATGATCTTAATTCAATGGCTCAGATCATATCGCAATTTCGCATCTCACGAGTTCGGTGGTTATGTTTCTTGCCTCTCCAAGTCACGATAGGCGAAGCTCCGAGATGGAGTCGGATCAACGGTTCAGATCACTCCTTGATCTGACAGCTGCAATTAAATCACGATTTCACATCTCACGAGTTCAGTGGTTATGTTTCTTTCCTCTCCAAGTCGTGAGTCACGAAACTCCGAGATGAAACCGGATCAACGGTCCAGAACAAAAATTTGATCTGACGGCTACGATTAAATCGTGATTTCGCATATCGCGATTTTGATAGTTATGTTTCTTGCCTCTCCATGTTGCGAGTCGTGAAACTCCAAGATGAAGATGGATCAACGGTCCACAACAAAACTTTGATCTGACGACTACGATTAAATCACGATTTCACATATCGCGATTTTGATAGTTATGTTTCTTCCCTTTCCATGTTGCGAGTTGCGAAACTCTGAAGTGGAGTCAGATCCAATGATCATAAATGTTGCTTCTCCTCCCGATCTTACTTTGTTCCACTTACTCTGATCTTGCCATCACTGATCTTTGTCATCGCTGATCTTTGCCATCGCTGATCTTTGTCATCGCTGATCTTTGCCATCGCTGATATTTGTCATCATTGATCTTGCCATCAATGACAAGCTTACTCCCAACTGTAAACCTTCCAACAATATCCCCCTTTGGCATTGATGGAAACAAAGGCAACCCTGTTCTTTTCTCCCCCTTTGACATCAATGTCAAAGAAAACACGCTCCCCCTGAGTTGTTGCATTAATTTTAGGAGGTATCAGATATGAAACCAATACAGGACCCCCCGTAACAGGATGGCCTCTCTTAGATGTGAGACGGGGTGACACCCAACTTCTGTCTGAGATATTCAAATGGTGTCTTTGCTAGAGGTTTAGTAAAGATGTCTGCAATTTGTTCTGTAGTGGGAATGAAATTGACATGAACAATCTGATTGGTGACCTGCTCTCTCAGAAAATGATATTTTATGGGAATATGCTTTGTCTTGGAGTGGAATATAGTATTTTTAGACACACTTATGGCACTAGTGTTATCACAATGAATTGGGATCGGTGCAGTGTATTTTACCTCCAAATATACAAGTGTCTAAATCATCCATAATACCTAAGTGCAACAAGTAGAATCAACAATGTACTTTGCCTCTGTGGTTGATAAAGAAATGGAACCTTTCTTTTTACTAAGCCAGGATACTAAGGAGTCACCCAGGAAGAATGCTCCTCCACTGGTGTTTTTTTTCTCATCAACACAGTTTGCCCAATCTGCATCTGAATAAGTAGTCAACTGAAGGTTTTGATTTCTGGGATACCACAGACCATAAGTCATTGTTTCTTTCAAATACCTGAATATCCTTTTGACATCTTGCAAATGACTCTGTTTAGGTGCAGCCTGATATCTTCCTACCATTCCTACAACATGCATTATGTCTGGGCGAGATGTTGTGATGTACAACAGGCTTCCTATCATTGATCGATATGAGCTTTGATCAACATCAGGTGAATCATCATCCTTGCTTAATTTACATCCAGTTACCATAGGTGTACCCACAGGCTTAGAATCTTCCATTTGAAACCTTTTCAACATTTCTCTTAGATATTTTTCTTGAGAAATGAACATCCCTTCGTGCCTCTGAGTAATTTGCAAACCAAGAAAAAATGACAATTCTCCTATCATAGACATTTCAAATTCAGACTCCATGGCATAAGCAAACCATTGTACCAATGAATCCTTATTACATCCAAAGATGATGTCATCTACATAGAACAGTACGATGAGCAAATTATTATCCTCTGTTTTAGTATACAGATTGTTGTCAGTTGTTCCTCTCTTGAACCCTTTGTCTTTGAGATACGTATCCAGTTTGTGATACCAGGCTCGAGGGGCCTGTTTTAAACCATATAAAGCTTTATTTGTCTTGCATACTAAGTCAGGGTTGTCAGACAGTTTGAAACCCTCTGGTTGTTCCATATAGACTTCTTCACTTAAATCTCCATTTAGAAAAGCTGACTTGACATCCATTTGGTAGACTTTAAACCTTTTATGACAAGCATAGGCAAGAAACATTATGATAGCTTCTAATCTTGCTACGGGCGCAAATGTTTCGCCAAAATCCAATCCTTCTATCTGAGCATAGCCTTTACAGACTAACCTTGTTTTTTTCCTGATAACTTGTCCTTGCTCATTCAATTTATTATTAAAGATCCATTTGGAGCCAATGACGTTTTTACCTTCAGGTCTTTGAACCATCTCCCACGTATTGTTTTTCTCAATCTAATCAAGTTCATCATTCATTGCTTTAACCCAGTGATCATCTTTGTTGGCTTCATTGAAATTCTTG
>ML787233.1:134681-162098 GCA_009831015.1 Picea engelmannii
GGACACCAGTCCTCCCTAGCACCTCCCAACCACCCTTGATTATTAATATGAAATATTGAAACCTATTACAGTGATATAGTGTTCAATAACAGCTTACCAGTCTCATCACTGTTCTGCAAGATTTTGCTACTCAGACTTCCTCGCTATCTTCCAGCATGCATCCGCTGCCCATTCTGTTCTTCTACTTTTATGCTCTATGTGCCATGTTTGTTGTACAGTTCTTCTTCTGTTCTTTTCAGCTGTTGCACTCTGATCCTTCTTCATGCATGAGTCACCTTCAACAACATCCACAACAATCCCAACAACAACAACAACAACCCCATCTCTTCTATGTATTGTGTATTTATAGATTTTGTGCACCTTGTGCATGCAATGCGTGCAATACCTCTGCATACTCACACCGTGCCGATATCCTCCACAACTCGAGTGCTCTATCTAATCATCATCGTGACTCTTCAACTTCTCTAGTTGTTTTTCCACTCATTCAGCATCACTGTATGTTATGTTGAGATTCCTCAACCTCTTTGGTAGTTGAGACTCTTCATCTTCTCTGTGACAATTGAGCTCACCTTATCTGTTCCAGTTACAAGATTCAATGCTCATCCAACTGTCAATCGCCTCCACGAGCATCTTCATCCCTCTTGAAGATTCCCAAAGACTCTTCATCTCCTCTTTCAATCACCCTGAAGTGTCTTTGAGTCCTCTAGTAGAAACCATCAGTGGTTTCTGACAGTTACACTGTGACGTGCAACACTAGCCCTCCGATTATACTCAGATTTACCTGCATCATTGGATTAACTCTAATGGGTTCTTGTGTTATTTACCGGTTTCACACTTCCGCAATTCGGAGATTCTGCGATGAGACATCTTGAGTCTCCATGTCACGAGTTCTGAAACTCTGAAACAGAGCTTTTCTACGCTAGCTCCTTCCTCTATATGACCATGGCCATGACCAAGCGCTTATGAAAAAAGTTCTTTTCACGAATTCACATTTCGTGAGTCTGGAGATGAGGCATCTCGACTCTCCAAGTCGTGATCCCCGAAACCCTGAAATGGAGCTTATCTGAACTAACTCCTTCCCTTCTCATGACCACCGACGGTGACCATAGGCTGTGCCAAAAAGGCGCTTTATATTTCGCAATTTTATAAATTTCATTGAGTCTAATCAACGGTTGAAATCTCCATAGATCCGACGATCCAGATCTTATCGCGATCTCCCATCTCGCGAGTTTTCACACCAGGCTCCGTTGACTCCAAGTCAGCGACTTGTCCTATGATTCGACGTTCCAGATCTGATCTTAATTCAATGGCTTAGATCATATCACGATTTTGCATCTCGCGAGTTCGGTGGTTATGTTTCTTGCCTCTCCAAGTCGCGATAAGTGAAGCTCCAAGATGGAGCTGGATCAATGGTTCAGATCACACCTTGATCTGACGGCTGCGATTAAATCACGATTTCGCATCTCGCAAGTTCGGTGGTTATGTTTCTTGCCTCTCCAAGTCACGAGTCACGGAACTCCGAGATGAAACTGGATCAATGGTCCAGAAAAAAACTTTGATCTGACGGCTACGATTAAATCATGATTTCGCATATCGCAATTTTGATAGTTATGTTTCTGCCCTTTCCATGTCGTGAGTTGCGAAACTCCGAAGTGGAGTCGGATCCAACAATCAGAAATTTTGCTTCTCCTCCCGGGCTTACTTTGTTCCGCTTACTCTGATCTTGCCATCGTTGATCTTTGTCATCGCTGATCTTTGCCATCGCTGATCTTTGCCATCGTTGATCTTGCCATCAATGACAAACTTACTCCCAACTGTAAACCTTCCAACACTTTTTTCCATGAGATATTTGTTGAAGAAAAGGAATGGAAGTCCTTATACCAAATTTTTTTAATCTTGTTTGGCTAAGGCAAGATAGGCGGGATTATCACCCCGAGTTTATAGCCTTGACAAAATTATCTATCATCCCTCAAGCAATATGTATTTGGGCCTGATGCTAGTTTATGTGTATTTTCTTTACAAGAGAAAAATAAGAGAAATGCTTGTATGTAAAATTTATAACATATTTGAAAAATAATCAAGAAATCAAATCTGAGACATCATTACACATCAAGTCCGAAGATGAGACTAAAAACCAACAATGATTTTATTGATTCAATTCCAAATTACATCCAAAACATTTATTTTCATACCCTTTTGTTGGTAAGGACCAAAGTTAGACTTAGAAGTCTAAGGTGGAATGTTACATCACACATAGACCACTGATGTCTTCTAAGAAAATACCAAGACTGAGAACAATGAATCAACTAGCCACAAATGCATCATTGTCTTGACTCTGCAAAATAATTATAATCAACACTAAAAACTAATTTAGAAATCAAATTACAATTAACAAACTATCAAAAAAAATGATTGACCTTTTGAAGCATGTCCAAATTATATGCTTCTTAGTCCTTCTTATTGACACCTTTAGTAAAACCTTGTTGTCAACAAGAAGATTCAGCCTTTATGTAATTTAGAAATGAATGGAATATAAATGAAATCTCACTTCAAAGCAAGAGAAAACCTTATCAAAACATTTCCTCTCTATTCTCTCCATTGTCCCTCCATCAATTCTTTCTTTTGTTATTCAAAAGGTAGTTTGATTAGTTTCAACCACCTTTAGTTAAGTAGTTAACGAAATTTTGATAAAGTGGGAAAGATTTTAATAAATAATAACAATAAAGGATTTTGATAAATAATAACTAGTAGGTGGGGACCCCCTATGTATCGTTATTGTTTAATTTAAATATCCCCTTGTACCTCCATAAACTTAATATGCATGCCTTATCATAAAAATAAATGCCCATCCACCGTCCCCAATAAAATAAACATGCCGTAAATACACTTGTGACTCCCAAAATAACTTAAATGTGCCAAAAATAGATCAATATTGACTGTTGTCCAAAAATATAAGTGTAGATATGTCTAATAGTCAACTGCAAAGTAAAGAGCCATCATAAAACAAATTCAAAAGTCATATTTTTTATGTGAGGTTGTCCTCCTCTGTTCACTTATCTGAGATGATGCCATCATGTGTGTCTATAAGTCTGCCTTAGCAGTCTTTCTGCTTTCATTTGTTGATGCTTCAGGGTGCATATCACCAAAAGTGATGTTTCTTGGCTCAATATTTTAGGGAATGGAATGAGAATTAATAGAATGGGAAGAATTTTTTGATGAACCATAGTTAAGTGAGTAGGAAGGCTACTTTCCTTTTCTTGGTTCAGGATCTTGAGATAAATATATATGGCTTTTGTGTTGCTGATGTGACAATACATGTGATGCCATTGATATAGCAGGATGAAGTGGCTCCTTAGCAGGAGGTGGAGGTAACGGTCATGATACAGTAGGCCAACCATAGAAATGAGGTTGAGGATCATGAACTACTTCATTACAACAATAATTAACCAAAATCATAGGTTGCATAGACACATGGGGTTGTACAGGACTGCCCGTGATGTTGGGATGAGGTTTTGATGGGGGTCTGATAGGTGGTGGAGGAGGTTGAAAATGTCCCTTTCCATCTAGATGAAGAAATCTAGTTTGTAGGAGTTGGTTAAACTCCTCAGAGTCTGCATCAAATTGGACAGAGAATCTGAGTCTTTTGTTTCTACCCCTTTTCCAATCAACTCATTGTCCTCTGTTCCAATTTCCTATGTTTCCTCTGTTAGATCTATTTTTTCCATGACTGAAAAATATCATCTAGTTAATCATGAAGAATGGATTAATGTATGCATATAATATTTGGTAAATTATCAAATCTAATTTTTCATTTAACATAATTTAAAAGTGGCTCTGACTCAATTAGCAATCAAGCATGCAAACATCCAGGGACAAGTGAGGGAAAAGGAACCCAGAATCAAACAATTTGTTTTTCTTTGAAACATTTTCCAAACTACATATCACTTATTCTTCCACAAATTGATATTCATTATATACTTTAGAACAAGGGGAATACAATGAAATTGGGAAAGATGAAGGGATTTGTAATGAGTGTAAAGTGAAAGTAATTGAAGAGAAAAAGAAGTATATGCTCATAACCATAACATCAATTTATCAACTTCCAGTCATAATCTTTGTACTTATTCCCAATGCCAATCAATAATCAATTACATATGTCATGCCTATCCATTTTTTCATTTCTTAGTTCAATTAAATGCCAATGGATTTAAATGAAAAATGGTATTGTGACTTTGGGAACAATTTATGTAAAGTGGGAGTATGAAAGGAATTGGTCTTGAAAATAAATAAAATAAGGAACAACCATTTCCAAACTTATTGCAGATGACCCTCTTTTAAACATTCATTAATGTTTGTCATATTAAACTTGTACTTGGATTATGAGAAAATAATCATGTGTTTGTACTCTTTTTATAAAAGATATTTCATGGTTCAATTTCCAAATTTATGCAAAGACAAACACTCGAAAATTTATATTTTTCAATCCATCTTCAAACCATACATTCAACAGCCTATATATATTCCTCATACACTTGAAAATTGTTCATGCCAAACTGCCAACGATTTTTCTCTGAAAAACATTTCTCTATTTATACAACGTTTGAAAAGAAAGATGGCTATTAAATTATTAAATGATATATAGTTTGGGAGTTCGGGAATAACGCAAATAAATTGAGACAATGAGATATTTGAGCTTGTATATAAGATAGAAAATATTTTATGTTCCTTCAAGACTTGTGTCTTTGATCATAAGAAAATACTTTCAATTCCCATTCCATATTTAACTTAATATTAGCATGCCCAAAAATGTAGTCCCAGAATAATTCAACATATAACTCATCACAGAATCATCCTATCAGCTATCAAAACTTAGGCCCGAATACCAATAATATGAGTCATAATCAAGTGAGGATGAACACATATAAGCTGGAAGAAAGAGATTTCAACCAGTAGAATATTCCTGTATCAACTAATAACAACTGATGGAAATTTTGAGGCCAAATATGATTAATCCTTAATGAATAAACTCATTAATTCTAAGTTTCGAAATCAATTTCCAATAATATCATTACCCAAATCCAATGAGACTGTAATCAACCCAACAATTTCCTGCATCAAATAATCCTATGTATAAACATGAACACACAATTCGATCACCCGACCACTTCAACAACATTTCATTTTTGTCAAAATCAAACTCAAAGAGTTTCATATGGATCGAACTTAAAACTTGGAGTGATGGTTTCAAAATATCTATGTAAACCTTTTATATTCGGGTTGATAAAAATGTTGAAACCAATAACTATGTAATTTATATAATTAAAAAGGGTTCAAAAATGGGCATCAGTTCGACCAAAATTTCAATATAACCTTGCTAGAATATATACATGCATTTCATTAAGTCATGGTTTTGAAACCCATACAATATTGAAGCTAACAAAACTGTAATCAAACCAATCAATTTTTTCATGTACATGAATAATTCAGACTATCCAATGCGCAAACAGGGTCGTCCAATAACAGCAAGCATCGAATCCACAAGTCAAATTCGACTTCAATTATTTTATAAGTCTTTATGAGGCTTGGGTTCGAAACTGGGCATGGAGGTTGGACTCTTGAGCCCATTTAAAATAAAAAAACCAAACCAAAGTATCTTGTGCATGGTTTTCTTTATTTGGGTTTCGAAACGTAGCATATAGAATCTATTATTACTTCGCATGCAGAGTCATGCAACTAGATTTAGACCATATTTTCATGATAATATCAAATTATGGTGTAGAACGTCAGTTTGAGCATCATTAAATAAAACAAAAAATTATTATAATGCCATTGTTTCATCATGCAAAGAAAATTCACATTCAAACCCTTCCCAGGCCTTACCTCGAGATAACAAATGTTGGGTTCAAAACAAATAGAACTGGTAAGGGTAAAACCCAACACCACACTAAAATTCTAACTCTTACTTCCAACATCTTGAGTATGACATTATGGGTGCATTTATCCAGAATAATTTCAATCAAAATTTGTAGCAAAAACTTGAACTTGAACCATTTTCGACCACACTTATTCATTATAAGTGATATAACACAGAGAACTCATATTTTACAAAGATGCTCAAAACCCAAATTGAAATGGATGGAAAGAAAGAGCACACTCGAAAAACCAATCAACACAGAGCAATTTTTTAAGTTATTACTGCAAAATGAACATGCATTTGATGAAAAACAAGCTAAATTACACATACCTTCTTGGGCACTTCAAATAATCTTGAGAAACCGGTGCAACAGTTAAAAAAACTACCAAGGTCAAGCTCTAGAAACAGACTGTCACTTCAAAAAAAAATCTAACATCTCAAATGAACAGTGAAATTCCAAGCCAAAATGTGAAGGTGATCTCAGATGTAGGACACAGGTATCAAAACCCACATCCTTTCACATTGAATACAAGATCACTTTCACATAATGTGAGCTACCAACCCCATCCACATCATTCTCCACTTTCCAAACAACCAAAACAACAACCAATCGTTGAACATTAAAGAATGTCAAACAATCACAAGACCACACGCCATGCCGGCCAATGTTAATGCCATCACAATTTTCATCCAAATGATGACTCAAGGCTTAAGCTAGGGTTTAATAACAATTCAATTAAATATGTTGGTACTAGTGCTGAATAGACGTATTACCATAGTGCCATTAATAATCACAACTTTAACACTATATCTAAAATATACCATATGCGCCATGTAGTTTAATACTTTTCCATTTATCATCCATTATGCCACCTTTTGAAGCGTAACTACTAGTAGGGCATGTTATGAGTATAAATCTCGAAACCACTATATAATATGTAACATTTGTAATAAGGAATTTGAATTCCCTTTGACCAACCTTTGCATGCCAAACATTATAATATAATTGAACCTTTTTTGTGTTTTATAAGTGTGCTCAACAACACCTTTGTGCTTGAAATGAATAACATTGTTTGTTGCTATGGTAAGCATGTGGTATGTAACCAAAAAGAACTTCTATGCCTTGTGATGATAAAGTGTATGTGTTGGAAAATTGGTTTTCATTGATGTCAACCTTAGAAAAATCCCTAAATAAAATCTCAGAAGCCCCTAAAAGTGATGATTATATGTCCACTTGAATAAGCCTTGAAGAACCTTGAAACATCCTTAACATAAATGTATATAACTCCAAAGTGGTCCCCTTATGAAATAGCTTTTAAGCATGGCCCTCATGGGATGAGATAACATGTCATTTATTACACATGTCCACTTTGATTTGTACATAAATGGATCCCACAAGATGTCCAATATAAATATTACAAGCCTATAGATGTCCAAGATAAAGATTGCAAGATGGAGATTGTTGAAAGTATTATTTTTGGTCAATTTGTATACCCTATATTTGAGGGGATTTTACCCTAAATAACTAACTCAAATGGAAGAACAATTTACATGCTTGGAAATATTATTCTGAGACCTTTCCAACAATATATAGAAGTCCCTCTAACTCCCTAGGAATGAGGAGATATGATTTTTTTTGTCTGATAACCTAGCTAGAAAATTGAGGTTGCCTCAGCTAATTTTTGGGGACAAAATTACTATAAATACATGACAGAATTTCTCATTTTTTTGTAACCAACGAAGAGATCAATTCTTAGGTGCACTCAAGGTGTTGGGGTGACTTTCTGGTGTGCATGGGAAGTCTAAAGGATTATCTTAAGGTATTTATTATTCTCAAGGTATGCTATGAGGTTGTGATGTTTCCTTACACACTGTTATGAGGTTGTGATGTTGTCGTGAGTGGATGTTGTCATTAATGGATGTTTCTATGAATGGATTTTTCCATTAGTGGATGTTTCTGTCAATGATTAAATTGTTTGAATGATGTTATGAGGATTGCTAGGGTTTGAAGGATTGTCTACAGAATGAAGCATCTAGGTGAAGTTAGAAGTACTCTATGTATGAAGATATTGGATTGGTGATATATTATTGAGTTGGTGCTCAGTTGAGAAGATTTGTGTCTTCATTCAACAAGTTGTTTCCTATGCTTTAGGGAGTGGGTGTTTACTTCCAGTTGGAGATAGTAAAGTCGGGGGGTTGGTGCCTCCTTCCAGTCGGTGTTGGTAAATTAGGGAGTTGGATCTTCCTTTAGGTTGGTGCCTGTAAATCAGGGAGTTGGTGCCTCCTTCCAGTTGGTGCTAGAGAATCTTGGAAGTTGGTGCTTCCTATGAATGTAATATTAACATGATATAAGAAAAAAATTATGTGGTTTTCTCCCGTTTGGATTTCCACATAAAATTCATGGTGTTCTATGTATGGTTTTTTTGTGATGATGAATGGAATTGTTAATGGTTAATGTTTACATGATGTGCTTAAATTTAAAAATGGTAAAAAGTGCTCAATATTTATTCACCCCCCTCTTAGTATTGGTGAATATTATAACAATTGGTATCAGAGCAGGTTCCTTCAGGAACAATGTAACCACTGGAAGGCATATCATGGATAAGCACGGAGAATTTACCAAAAATGGAACACCATTGTTTGATGGGAAAAATTATGCTTTTTGGAGCATAAGAATGAGAGCTTTTTTGCGGGCATAAGGATTTGATGTTTGGAAAGTTGTAGTAAATGGATACACTGCACCAGATTCTCCCCCAACTAATAATGTTGGGAAAAATCTTAGTGAATACAATTCAAAGGATATGAATTACATTATAAGTGGTCTAATAGGTTCAGAATTTGTTAAATTTATGCATTGTGATTCTGCAAAGGAAATATGGTACAATCTCAAGAATGTTTATGAAGGAGATGCTAAAGTCGGAGGGACCAAGATTCAAACTTACAAAGGACAATTTGAACATATGAGAATGAAGGAAGATGAAGATATCATAACTTCTTTTCTCTGATTTGATGAAATTGTGAATATTATAAGAGGACTAGGAGAAAAGATTGAAAATTCATTTATTGTGAAAAAGATACCGAGATATATCCCAATGAGATTTGACCCTAAAATATTATCTCTAGAATAAATACAAAAATATCTACGTTGAGCATGGATGAATTACAGGGAATACTTACATCATATGAAATGAGAACAAAATAGGAAAATCCATCTAGAAGGGAAGGAGCTTTCAAAGCCTCCAAGAAGACAAGAAAGAAAAATCCAAGGTCAAAACCCTTCTCCAACAATAGTGATGATTCAAACAATGAATAAGAAGCCAACTTTGTGAGAGTTGAAAAGATAAACCGAGAAGTACAAAGGTAAGATTCCCTTCAAATGATTTAAATGTGGTAATGTAGGTAATTTTACTTCAAAATGTCCTTATGCAAGGGGTTCAAACAGTGATAAGAAGAAGTTCCTAGGAAAGAAAGGAATTATTAGAAAAGAGACAAGGAAAGAAATAAATTAATATTTTTGAAAAAGAAAAGTTTGTATTCAAAAGATGATATTTCCTCATTAGATGATTTTTATGATAGTGGCAGTGAATCAAGAAGAGTACTCTTCATGGCGTTAGAGACTCAAGAGGAAACTACTGAAAATAATGAAGGAGACAATGAAGAAGAAGGATAAGTTAATCTTAAGGAAGAATTGATCACTGTCTTAAGTGATCTAAGAATAGCAAGGAAGAAAAACATGTCTCTCAAAGAAGAGTTAAGTAAAATGAAGGAAGGATTTCAAAACCCTAGAAAACATTCTGAAGAAGCCAAGTAGACTATCATAGATCTAAAGATTTAGTTGGAATAAGCCAAAGTGATTGAATAAACACTCGAGAGATAACTGGAAGAAAAGAAGAAAATAACATAGAATATGGAAGCTGAAATGGTCTCACTAAGAAAGAAACTATAGAAGAAAGACGTACAACTAAATTTTGGTAATAACACCAAAATACTAGATGAAATCATTTGCAATAAAAAACCATTCTATGACAAGTATGGCCTTGGATACAAACAAAATAATATTGCTGAGGTTTCAAGCTCTATAATGGCAGGAAATCAAGTAGAGAAAAGAAGTTATGTCGATACTATCAATGGTTCCATTAAGAAAGAAGAATGCAAGCCTGTAAAGGAGAACATATAGAAACCAAAAATAAAGTAGAATCAAGAAGAAGATCATGCATTTAGAGGAACATGGAATCAACAACCAGCAATGAAGAATACCTAGGAAGAATATCATGATTTCAGAAGAACAACACCAACTAGAAGACCACCCACACTCAGGTGCCAAAATATTTTTCTTGGCTTGTGTTATTCTTGCGATAATTTTGGGCATAAAGCCATAAATTGTAGATCCTATGCAAAGGGTAGAAACGCCTAGAAAAAAATTAGCTATGAAAATCCCAAGAATCATTATGAAGGTAATTATCCTAGAAATCCTCATGAGGTGTTTGACAAAAATTATAACAGTTTTGGTTCTCTGAATTATGAAATTGACATGCTACAAATGTAACAATTTTGGACACATAGCCAGAAATTGCAGAAGTGATTTGATAATTTCTTCAAGGGAAACTAGGCATGTTCCTTTCAATTATATAGGGGAACAACAAAGAACTTGGAAAATGAAGCAAGACGATTTGAAGGTTGAGGAATGTGGGTTCGCCTTACAAGCCCAAAATAGAAAAATCCATTGGTATATTGACAATGGATGCTTAAAACATATGACTGGAGACAAAAACTTATTTATAACATTAAAGAAAAAAAAAAGGGGTGTCTGTCACGTTTGGAAATGATAACTCAACCACAATTATAGGAAAATGCACGGTCAGTTTTGGAAACAAAGATGTTGTGGAAGAAAATCTCCTACTTGTTGAAAATATGAAGCATAATTTGCTAAGTGTGAGCCAAATGTGTGATCAGAGACACACACTTATATTCAATTCAAAATAATGTGAAATAAGAAAAGAAGGATCAGACAAACTAGTGGAAACATTGACAAGGACTCCAAACAACATATACATCTTGGATGAGATTGAAGAAGAAAGATGTTGTTTGGGAAAAGAAGATGAAAGTTGGATTTGGCATAGGAGAATGGGCCATATACACTTTGATAATATTTTCAAGATCAACAAGACGCTAGTTTAAGAGAAATTCTATAAATTACAAAGCCAACGCATACTATGTGCAAGCACTGTCAACATGGAAAACAAACAAAATTTTGATTTAAGACAAAGGAATACTCTACAAACAAAGTATTGGAGATTCTACACACTGATTTATGTGGGCCCACTAGAAAAAAAGGACTATATGGTGAACAATAATTCATGCTACTCATTGATGACTACAGCAGAATGACCTAGGTTTTCTTATGTTGGAAACTTGGTCAATACTGAGAGGGGGGGTGAATCAATATTGGTTAATTATTTAAAATTTTTACAAATTTAACTTATTAAATACAATCGATCAACAACAATAAACTTGAATATAAAATCAATACATTAATACAAGTTACAATAATGATTGGGAGACACCAGTCTCCTTGTTCAGGGCTTCAACCCTAGGAAACACCAACTCCCTTGTTTTAGGGAACCAACTCTAGGAAGCACCAACTCCCTTATTTTAGGGAACCAACCCTAGGAAGTATCAACTTCCTGTCTTCAAACTTTAATCAGTAAAGGATATTAGTCATTCCTTGCTTCACCCTTCCACCCTGACTTCATAAGTATCTTCGACTTTCTTCCTTGGACTTTGTACTTGTTTTTGATCTTCTGATGTAGACCACAGAGACACATTCCTTTCACATTGTTTGTCTTCTTATATACTTTTCAAAAGCTATAAGGTTGAACCATTGTGTCTTTTAGTAATGAAACATTGCACCCGTTCATTTAATTAACACAAATGGTGATTTCATTAATTAATTTTCGTACACAAAATTATACATTGATTTCGTATGAAGATTATGCAGTACTGGAAATGAATTTTACAATTCTATGACATGGGTTTTGTGCAGAACATGCCTAGTTAGTTGACACGCAATATGATTCCCCAGAGAATGTGTGTGGTGTCCAGTACAGATGGTTATTTGAAAGAAACTTACCAATATTTTCCTTTCGTCGTCGGATGCCAGATGGACTTCAATATAGTTTACCTTTTCATGAATGTCTAAATGAACCTCCATATATATCCTTTGTTAGTGACTATTTAAACTCAACTTGTAAACATTTTAATTGATGGTGGATATTAAAATCAGTTCCCTCTTAATTGCTAGTCACTAAAGATTCGACTTGGTCTTCACCCTTTTTCGTATTTGTTTCCTCATTCAATCAACAAACATCTTTTTGGTTGACTCAACAAGAAGAAATTTTGGCTTGAGTATTTCGATTCTGGTCCACCCAACTTGTTTCAACCTTGACCCGACTTGTATTTCCCAATTTAATTTTTCTTCGACTTCGACCTTTAGGTTACTTCTTTCTTGGACCGACTCGACTTAGAAGAAAACCAACTTGTGTAATTTGACTTTGATCATTCTAACTTGCTTCAGTTTCGACTTCGACTACGACTTCTTCGATTTCAACTTCTTCTACTTATCTGACTTCGACCTTCGAATTCTTTGACCTCTTTGATTTTCACCTTCTATTTCGACCCCCAATTTCTTTGACTTCGACTTTCGACTTTGGGTTCCACTGGTCGAGACTTTTCTTGTTGAGACTTTTATACCAAACTTATTGACATCTACTTGATTATTTTTGTATCAATTCCAATAACAACTCCATTCCCAACATTTACCATATTGGTCCTCTTTGTCATCAATGCCAACCCCGTAATACTAGGTCCAACATTCTCCCCCTTTGGAATTGATGGAAACAAAGTAAAACTCTTTATGTTTAATCGGGTTTTTACTGCTTATCCTCCCCCTTTGACAACAATGATAGAAGAGATCTTTCTTTTCTCCCCCTGGGGTGATGCTCCCCCTGAAGTGATATTCCCTTTTTCCACGTGTTTCTTTCTTCTTATGAAACTTTTGTAGTTTTAATGAGGTATGGGAATTACTCCTAATTTCTACCTAAGATTTTCAAAGGTGCTTCTTGGTAGAGGTTTCGTAAAGATGTCTATTATTTGTTCTTTTGTGTCTACATATTCTAATTTCACCACTTTTTGAGTAACTTGATATCTTAAGAAGTGATATTTGATTGCTATGTGTTTGGTTTTAGAATGCATTACAATATTTTTAGAGATATTTATGGCACTAGTGTTATCACAATTAATAGTAATGAGATGATCATATCTTATTGTAAATCTTCTAATGTTTTCTTCATCCAAAGAACTTGTGTGCAGCAAGATGCAAGAGAAATGTATACTTCCTCTACTGTAGACAATGATGTGGATGTTTTTTTCTTACATATCCATGCTACCAGTCATTGTCCTAGAAAAAATTCTCCCCCACTGGTGCTTTTCATATCATCTATACTACCAGCCCAATCTGCATCAGTGTATGAAATTAGAGTGAAGTATTTATCTTTTGGATACCATAATCCAAGTTCTAAGGTGCCTTTAAGATATTTGAATATCCTATTTACTACTTTTAACTAAGTTTCTTTAGGTGAAGATTGAAATTTCCCCATGAGTCCTATAACCTGCATGATGTCATGTCTTCTTGTTATTGAATAGAGAAAACTTCCAACCATTGATCTGCACAGTTTGGTCCACTTTTGGTGAGTTGTCTTATAGGATTAGTTTGCATCCAATGACCATGCGAGTACTCATAGGTTTATTGTCTTCCTTTTGGAATTTCTTTAGCATTTCCTTGATATATTTGTCTTGGGAAATGAATATTATTTTTCTGTTTGAGTCACTTGTAAACCTAAGAAGAAGGACAGTTCTCCCAGCATAGACATTTCAAATTCTTCTTTCATTTTGGTTGAAAACTTCTTTCTTAGTATAGTAAGATTACTTCCAAATATAATGTCATCTACATATACCACCACAATAATCATGTTTTGATCCTCAATTTTGATGTATAAGTTGTTCTCATTAGTCCCTCTCTTATATCCTTGCATTTGTAGGTATTGATCAAGCCTTCAAAACCATGCTCTAGGGGCTTGTTTAAGACTGTACAATGCCTTTTTTATCTTGCACACATAGTCCTGATTTTCTGTTAACATGAATCCTTCTGGTTTCTCAACATAGACTTCTTATTCTAGTATTCCATTAAGGAATGTTGACTTGACATCCATCTAATAGATTTTGAAATTCATGAATCATGCAAATGCCATGAACATTTTGATGGCCTCAATTCTTTCTAATGGAGAAAACGTCTTTTCAAAATAAATACCTTCCACTTGGACATATCCCCTACATACTAATATGGCTTTTTTATTTATGAACTGCCCATTTTCATTGATTTTTTTTCTTGAATATCCACTTAGTTCCTACCACATTCGTGTCCTTGGGTCTTGGAACTAGTTCTGAAGTCTGGTTCTTCTCTATTTGGTCTATTTATTCATCTATTGACTTTATCCAATATTTAATTTTGTTGGCTTCTCTAAATGACTTAGGTTCTATCATGGATAACATTGCTTGTTCTAAGTCAAATGTGAGTTTCCTTCTTGTTTCCAATCCTGCATTTTTATCTCCAATAATTTGACTTTCAGGATTATTCTTTTGAACCCTTTTTGATGGGGCTTTTGGAAAGGGTGTTTCTTTGTCATCTTCATCATTAGTGTGGGCTTCATTTTCTTGAGGTTCTACATCAACTTATTCATTCTGATATTCTACATCACTTTTATCACCATATGTTGATATGTCCTAGGGTATGACTTCTTAACTTTAGATCATCTATCTTTACATTGGCACTTTCCACCATTTTATGTAGTCTTAGTTTATAACATATATAATCCTTTTTTTAGGTGAATATCCTATAAATATTCCTTCATCTCATATTGGGTCAAATTTCCCTAGATTATCCTCATCACTTTTGATGTAACACTTACTTCCAAAGACTCTGAAGTGTTTCACTGATGCTGGCCTACCAAACCATAGTTCATAAGGTGTTTTGTCATGATTAGGTCTCAATTTTGCTTGATTGAGTATGTGAACTATTGTGTATATTGCATCTCTCCAAAACTTGTCTAGAAGTTTGGCTTCATTCAACATGGTTGTTGTAGCTTCTTGGACAATTCTATTCTTCGTTTCAACCACTCCATTATGTTGATGAGTCATGGGAGCTGAAAATTATCTTTTGATTCCATGATCTTAACAAATCTTAATGAAATATTTAGAGGTGAATTCTCCTCCATTGTCTGATCTCAAAAATTTGATTTTGAAATCTGTTTCATTTTCTACAAAGGCTTTGTATGCCTTAAATTTTTCAAAGGCTTCTGATTTATCCTTTAGAAGGTATACCCATGTCATTCTTGTGTAGTCATCAATGACTAACATGAAGTAATGTTCTCCATGTATACTTTTAGTTTTAGCAGGACCACATAGGTTAGTGTAAATAAGCTACAAGGGTCTTGATGAAGAATGCTCTTTTGTATTGAACCTGACGTTTGTCTGCTTCCCTATTTGACAATGTTTACATATAGGATTTGAAGGCTTTATAATCTTTGGCAGATCCCTTATTGCCTCATTCTTATTGGATTTGATTAAGTTTTCAAATATTATATGTCCCAACCTTCTATGCCATAGCCAACTTTCATCTTCTTGACCTAATCAACATGTTTCTTCTCCTTCCATGTCAAGGATGTACACATTGTTGGATGTTCTTGGTGCAACTGCCACTAGCTTCCCTGTATCTTCTCTTCTTATCTCACATTTCTGGGAATCAAAGGTAAGTGTGTGACCTTGATCACATGTTTGACTTATACTTAGGAGATTAGGCTTAAGATTTTCTACTAAAAATACATTTTCTACTTTGGCCTTGTTATTCCCTAGGCCAACAGTGCCTTTTCCAAGTATCTTGGCTGACACATTATCTCCAAAGGTGACTTTTCCTTTTTCTTTATTCGTTAACTTCGGAAATTTTCTTTGATCTCCAGTCATGTGTTTAGAACATCCATTGTCTATATACCACTGACATCCTTTTTTTTGGTCATACAGGGCTACTTTACACTCTGTTTTCTCTTCTTTCTTTTTATTCCATACTTTTTGATTGTTGGGAATATTTATCTCTTTGACATACTTTGAAAATATACATTCATTGGCTTCATGTCCATAGTTATTACATTTGAGGCATTCCATATTGTAATATTGTAATGGAGAGAACGGATTATAGTTTATTTTATCTGTTGTTATAGAAATATTTGCCTCACCCTATGCAATCTTGCACAGAGGGCCTTTTTTCATTTCCCTATGTAGACTTGAAGTCCCTTTTTGAAAATCCCAGAGATAAAAACATGATTTTTCCACATATATGCGCCATGCCTATATTACAACATGCGTATATGTAGGTTTCACCACTACAACCAGTGTACATCGAGAAATGTGCCCAAAATTAAAAAAATGGTGTCAGGTTTCCATGTCACATCACGAGATCAATGATCCTTGGCATTCCATAGACTGGAAATGTTCTGAATCGGCCCTTCAATTCCACTTTAAGGCTATAAATGGGCCAAATATGAGCTATGGAAAATAGGAGAAAGAATTCAACTTTGAGAGCAAAGTTACTCTGGAGAAATTATTCATTGCACATTGAGTCTGCATCCCTTTTTCCTTTAAGTCTGAACACATTGTTCAGCCCCCAAGCTCTTCCCTTATTGATTGAGAACTTCATTGTCTCTCTTATATGAGATTTCCTTTGGTGGAGGATTGAAGTGGTGGAGGCCTAACTAGAAGGAACTTAGTTTCTCAATTTTGAATCATGCCGACACAGAAGTTTGTAACTCATTCACTTATGTTGATTATATCTTAATAGAAATACTCTTTTCTCATCCAATTAATATCTCGCAAATATTTGAATTATTATTCCATGGACGTATTTGTTATGAATGTTGATGGATTATGTTATTGAATGTTCTAACAATATATATTATCACCCTATGTTTGCGTTGCTTGGTTGTTGAGGACTAGTTGCAGATATATTGCTTTGGGTCAAGTGCTCAACGATGGACTTCATCGAACATCTAGACGAGGTAGGCCTCTTATCTTGTCTTGTTAGCATATTTGTTTATATAGCATACTTTATATTAGAGTTGATTTCTGTAGTCATTTTCGTCTGTTGTGGTTTACCTCTATCCATAGAGAGATTTTCCTCATAACAGAACTGGCGACCATATTGGGGATATAATCTTGTTTTTTGGGGGTTTGGAGTGTTTTTCTCCTTAGATTTATCTTGTTCATATTGAGTTTCTTATCGTATGATTTCTTGACAACCTCTGTTCACTCTAAGTCTAAGTTTCTTAGCCTTCTCCTTAGCCTAGCTATGTTTTGACACATATACGCGAGTTTTTTCTTCACAGTTGCGTACATACACATGTTGTACTTCTGCCAGCTATGTACATACGCATTTTTCCCTTGAACAATCACGTACATCAACCTTTGTTGCTTGATTGTTGGGTTTGGTGGTTTCTCGGTAGGTTTTGATGATTGCTTAGTCTTCTTGGGTCTCTGTGGTGACTGATAAGTGTATATGGAATGACAAGAAACCTGTCTTTGGTTGAATTTTTGGGTAGTTCCTTTCTCATCGCATTTTCATTTTGATTTTCCTTGCACCTTGGGCTAGGTGTTTTTCTCCTTTATATCCTACTTGGGTTGTCTTTGTCTATACACAATAGAGTATTTATATCAATATGATGTTCAGTCCTTGCATTTTCATTATTTTATATAGAAAATACAAAAATATTAGGCATTTTACATTGATTGGCATTTTGATCTCTTGAGTCTTTGTCATTTATCTTAGTGCGTGTAAAGAAAGATTGCATTTTATTTAGAATTGCAAAATTGAATTGAAAATTGCATTTTTGAAAAGCATATCATTTATTGGAAATTGAAGTTAGGACTTTGCATTGTATTCATATTCATTTATTTTATTTACTGAGTCATAACATCACTAGTTTCACGACCGCACCTTTTGAGTAAGCAAGGTCATTAAAATTAATGCTATAATTTAAAATTGATTAGTAACAATTTTATTTTCTAGGGTCCACAAACTAGGTTAGGATTTAGAGCCTTGTAATAGTAGTTTGTGAGTAAACTTCTCCAAGGCTATTAAATAAACATATGTGTATGACTAAGGGAGTGGAGAAAACCATTTTATAAACGGTAATATCAAGAGGCTCTGCTTACAACGGATTTAAGCATGAGGTTGCGTGAGGTTTGTTGGATTACTGAGAGGGGGGGTGAATCAGTAATAGCGTAATTATAATCCTTTTTCTCCAAATAATCCAAGTGTTATATCAATGTAGAATTATTATCCAATAATGAGAAATAAGAAATGAACAATCACACACATACCCAGTACACTAGTGTTTTACGTGGAAACCCAAATCAGGGGAAAACCACATAATTCTTTATCTTATATGTCTTGAAGAATTACATTCATTGGAAGAACCAACTTCCTTTGTTTTCTAGATGCAACTGGAAGGAGGCTCCAACCCCCTAGTTTCTCAGGCTACAACCTGAGGGAATATCCAACTCCCCAATTCTTTGGCTACAACCAGAAGGAGGCTACAACCCCCTATGTTCTCTGGATACAACTGGAAGGTGGCTACAACCACCTGTCCTTGCCCCGTCCAACCTCCCTGAAGTAGAAATAGAATAATGGAACCACTGTCACACTATCACTGTGAGATATACCGTTGTAAACATGTACCAAATAAACCTAAACCATGCATCAACCATGCATCAACATGTACCTCAACCTGTAATCAACCTGTACCATAAACAAGTGCATCAACCATGCACCAACCTGTAATCAACCTGTACCATAAACAAGTGCAACCAACCATGCACCAAGTATGTACCAATTATGTTTCAAGTAATCATCAACTATGACTCATCAATATGTACCAACATAATCAACTATACATCTCATGTATGTGCCAACTCATCAGCTACTTGTCTCAACCATCTACCCAACTTGTATCTCAACCAAAATCCCTCATCAATTTCATCATCCAAATATGATTTGTAACTCTGTAATATACCTGGTGTATATGATCACATGCCTGCAAACCTTCCTTGACTTTAACAACAAGAGACTAGCATTTTCATCAAACATTTCTTTAGTCTCACAAGACTAGCTTTGGATTAGTCAACAACCCTAACTTGAAATAATCATAACTTTTTACCTGTAATGAATAAAGATATGAAACTGATACACAATTTTCTTCAGTGTTTTTAATGCAATTCCTCTAGGTTTCACTACTTGGAACCTCTCATAAAAGGAGTTATGGAAAAAATGGCACACCTTGCTCAATTCTGACTTATTCTAGAGAGGGACCTTGTAGAGCGTGCCCCGCAAGGAATGTTTGTTGAATTGATCGAAAACTGTTACACAACATACTAAATACTATAATATAACCAACACATTTTGTATTAATGAATTTGTATTTATTATGAAGAATTTATGATGTTTTTACCCGAAACACCTGTTTTTGACTAGTTTTAGGACTAGCCACAAACCCTATTTTCCATGGAGTGTAACTCCAAAAATACAACGACCCACAAGATGGATTTTTTACCATAGATACTTGTATATGTTTCCTCAATGGAATAGAAATTTCACAGTCTGACTCATTCTAGAAAAAAAATTATTGTGAAAATGGTGAGATGACCTAAAATAAACATACCTTAGAAAGCATCATCAAAAGAATTTATCCTTCCTTGAATTATGGCCTTCTTTTCTTCACTTTCCTCAGAAATTCAGCTTAGATATCCTTTGGTTACCTCAGAAGCCTATAGGTATTCAATATTCTCAAGTGTTTCTTAAATGAGAGAGCCTTGCCTCTTATTTATTCTCTCCAAGTAGCTTCCTTAAAAACATCTTCTAGGTCACTTTGCCCACTTTCCTTATTTTAGGGTTAACCCACTTCTAATTTCTCCATTAAATTTATTATTGAATTAATTTATTTTGAATTCACTTTGAATTATAGTATACTCATCACTTCACTTTATTATTTACCTTTTAAAATCTCTTAAACCACTTTGACTACTTTGACCTTTTTGGGCTTCTAGATGACATATGAGGGTCCTCCAACTTCATAAGGCCATAACTCTCAAACCGTGAGGAGTTATGTGACGTTCCACATACCACAAGAAATGGAATGACATTTAATATCCATATAGAATATTATTACCTAAAAATATATCAAAACTCATATCGCTATCCATCAAACAAACTTAGGTCCATTACCTAAACCTGGGTTCTCCAACTTCTCATGGCCATAACTCTCTAACTGTGAGGAGTTATGTGACGTTACACATACCACCGGAAATGTGATGAAAAGGACTATCCATCTAGGATAATTTCATTGAAAAATTCACTGGTGTTCATCTCATTATTCCACAAATAAGCATGGTTTCTCTAACCATACTTCTAGGATAACTCAATCCGCAAAGCGTCTTCCCATGAGGGCTTTCACCATAAGGGGACCACTTTGGAGTTCATCCATTTATACTTATTATCAAACATGACAAGAAAATAATGAGTCATATTTACATCAAACAATATTGGGTCCATTACCCAAACTTTGTGCTATGGGGCTTTCTTCAAGGGTTGACATCAATGACAACCAACCTTAATCAACAATCTCCCCCTTTGGCATTGATGGCAACACTTTGATGCAATACTGAAATCATATCACTCATGCTCCCCCTGGAACCATGCCTTTGACCTCTACCTCTATCCTCTGCATATGATAAATCTCTCCCCCTTTGTCATCAATGGCAAAGGTATCTTTCCATCCGGGGTTGCTCCCCCTGATTGAACTATCCTTTTATGGTGCTTCCTCGTGTAAATTTAAGACATATAAGATAAGAATTCAAAAAGAATTCATTTTGGAGTAGAAATAACTCCAAGTCTCTGGAAAAGATATTCAAAGGATTCCCGTGGAAGTGGTTTTGTGAAGATTTCTGCAACTTGTTCTTCTGTGCCCACATACTCAACTCTAATGTTCTTTTATGCAACCTGCTCCCGTAGAAAGTGATACTTTATTGGAATGTGCTTCTTCTTGGAGTGCATCACTGGGTTCTTCGAGATACTGATGGCACTTGTATTATCACAATAGATTGGAATGGGCTCATCATACTCAACCTGAATATCTGTTAGAGTTTGTTTCATCTAAAGAACCTGTGTACAACATGATGTTGTTGCAATATACTCTACCTCGACTGTAGATAAAGATACTAATGATTGTTTCTTGCTTAGCCATGATAATAAAAACTCACCCAAGTAGAATGTTGCTCCACTTGTGCTTCGTTGATCATCAATACAACATGTCCAATCTGCATCTATGTAGGCAATAAGTGATAGATCCTTTCCTTTTGGATACCATAATCCAAAATCTTTTGTTCCTTTGAGATATCTTAAAATCCTCTTCACTGCTAATGCATGTGACTCCTTTGGTGCTACTTGAAATCGTGCCACATGTCCAACTGCCTACATTACATCTGGTCTAGATGTTGTCACATATAGTAGGTTGTCAATCATTGACATGTATTGCCTATGATATGTAGACTTCGAATCATCATATTTGCTCAACTTGCAACTGGTTTGCATGGGAGTGATAAATGGTTTGCAATATTCCATTCCGAACCTCTTTAGAATTTCTCTGATATATTTGGTTTGAGAAATAAAGATTCCTTGTTTTCTTTGACGTATCTGAAGTCCCAAAAAGAAGGATAGTTCTCCAAGTAACGACATTTCAAATTCATTATGCATATCTTTTGCAAATTTATGGCTTAACCTATCATCATCACTACCAAAAATAATATCATCAACATAAACTTCAATTAATAAAATATTACCTTCACTTACCTTGATGTAGAGATTGTTGTCTGCACTTCCTTTTTTGAACCCTGTCTGCTGCATATACTTATCCAGTCTAGAGTACCATGCTCTAGGAGCATGTTTTAGAGCATACAAGGCCTTCTTTAATTTACACATAATATGTGTTCTCTGAAAACTGAAATCCTTCTGGTTGTTCAATGTAGACTTCTTCTTCAAGTTCCCCATTCAGAAAAGATGATTTTACGTCCATCTGATATACTTTAACATTTTTGGAGCATGCATAGGCTAAAAGAAACCAGATTTCTTCCATTCTGGCAACTGGGGTAAATGTCTCTTCAAAGTCTATTCCTTCAATCTGTGCATATCCTTTACATACCAATCTATATTTGTTCCTTGTAACTTGTCCATCTTCATTTAATTTATTCCTGAAAACACATTTTGTGTCAATCACATTCTTATTCTTTGGTCTTGGAACTAATTCCCAAGTGTCATTTTTCTCTATTTGATCCAATTCTTCATTCATGGCCTTATTCCAAAATTCATCCTTGTTGGCTTCTTCAAAACAATTTGGTTCAATTGTAGATAAGAGTGCTAGGTGTGTTTATTCTGGTGAATGAATTTTTCTTCTAGTATCAACTCCTGCATCTTTGTTTCCAATAATCTGATCTGAAGGATGATTTTGTACTCGTTTGCTAGGTGTCTTTGGAGATACTTGTTGAACTTGCTCTTCTGTTTCTGTCGAATTATCTTCATCTTCCTCTTCTACTTCATCTTATGCTTCTTCTTCTTCGAAAAGTTGTTCCATTGATTTGTTTTCTTCTTCCTTTGATTCTAGTCTGCCTGTTTCATCAATTGTTACGTTGATTCTTTCCACAACTTTGTTCAATCTTAGATCGTAACACTTGTATGCTTTCATTGTACTTGAGTAACCAATAAGTACTCCTTTGTCCACACGAGAGTCAAACTTTCCCATTTTTCCATCTTCTCTTTTGATGTAGCATTTTCTTCCAAAAACTCTGAAGTGCTTCACATTTGCTGGTCTTCCTTTCCATAGCTCGTAGGGAGTTTTATCAGTGTTGTTTCTGAGCATTACTCTATTTTGAATGTGAACTGTTGTATGCACTGCCTGTGTCCAAAATACATCTTTCAATTTGGAATCCATTATCACTGTTCGAGCCATTTCATGTATTGTCCCATTCTTTCTTTCAACAACTCCATTCTGTTCAGGTGTCCTAGCAACAGAGAATTGCCTTTTTATTCCATGACTGCTATAGTAGTCCATAAATTCCTTTGAAGTGAACTCTCCTCCATTATCAGATCTCAAGCATTTGATTCTTGAATCCATCTCATTTTCAACCATTTCCTTGTAGATCTTGAATTTTTCAAAAGCTTCTGACTTGTTCTTGAGAAAGCAAACTACATTCATTCTTGTATAATCATCAACTAATAACATAAAGTATCTCTCACCTTTTAATCCCTTTGTTGTAGTTGGTCCAACTAGATCAGTATGCACAATTTCCAGTGGTCTTGTTGTTGAATATTCCTTTGATTTAAACCTGGTCTTTGTTTTATTTCCTTGTTGACAATGCTTGCATACAGTGTTGGTTGTTTTTGTGATCTAGGGTAGTTCTTTGACTGCTTCTCTTTTACTGACTTTGACAAGGTTATCAAAATGCATGTGACCCATTATTTTGTGCCATAGCTAACTTTCATCTTCCTTTCCTAGACAACACTTTTCATTTCCAATTTCACTTAACACATATATGTTGTTTGAAGTTCTTGCAACTATACCGACCAATTTCCATGAACGTTCTCTTCTTATCTCACACTTTTGTGAATCGAAAGTAACTTTATGACCTTGGTCACACATTTGACTCACACTTAGAAGATTATGTTTCATATCTTATACTAGTAGAACATTTTGTGCATTTTTATTCTTATTTCCAATTCAGATTGTGCCTTCTCCAATGATTTTGGCTGAATTATCATTTCTGAAGGAGACTGTTCCATTTCTTTCCTTTTGCAATGTAATAAATTTATCTCTATCACTTGTCATGTGTTTTGAACACCCACTGTCAACATACCAACCATGTTTCTTTTGCTTAGCTTGTAGAGCGACTGTGCATTCTTCATTGCTATATTGTCTTGCTTTCTTATCCATGTCATTTTCTGAGGTTCTTGTCTGTGACTGTTGTTATTTTGTTGAGGTTCTTTAGGAGGGATTGTCATTCTGCAATTTTTGGCCACGTGTCCAAAATTGTTACATTTGTAACATTCCAATTTAGTGCTCAAAGATTCAAACCTGTTGTAACTTCTTCTTTGTGTTTCACTAGGTCTTCTTGAGTAACCCCTTTGTGTATGACTCTCAAATTTGTTATTGTTCCTGTTGTTAGCTCTGCAATTCACAACTTTATGTCCAAAATTATTACATCCATAACTTAAACCAAAAAATATAGTTTGATACCTGGGAGTTGAAGATATTTTGAAAGAAGGTGCTCTTATGAATACTTGTCAAGATGAGATTTTTGACTGCTGATAATGTCATCTGGAACTTTTGAGCTATTCTGCATATTTTTCTTTTTAATATCCTTTCTTAGTGTGACAATCTCTGCTTCCAAGTTTCCAATGATCTTGTCCTTTTCTTCTAGTTGTTCTTTGAGTGCTTCTTCAATTCTTTTATCTTCTTCTATTTGAACCATCAATCGTGTGATCATTTGTTCTAGTTATCGAGTGTCCTTTTCCTTGTCTAGTTCTTCTTGTAGTTTCTTGTTATTCTTGAAATAATCAAAACTTTGTACTTGCAATGAATAAAGATCTGAAACTGATAAGCAATGTTCTTCAGTGTGTTGAATTCAAAGTTTCTTGTTGACTTCAAACTGACCTCTGCGGATTTACAATGTGAAACTTTGGTGAATATTGTTTCACTGAGACCGTTCAAAAGTGCATTTGTAGCTTTGGAATTATTCTGACCAAGTTTCACTGCTTTGTCATTTATTGGTGGAACTAATGGTACTGTGTATCCATCTACAATTGATTGCCAAATTTCCAACCCGTGTGCTTGTATATATGTCTTCATCATTATGCTCCAAAAGGCATACTTATGTCCATCAAAGTGTGGTATTCCATTTGTATATGAGTCGGTACTCTCCATGATCTACCTTTCAGTGGTTAAACTAATTTCTGAAGGAACCTACTATGAAACTAATTATTAGATTACTGAGGGGGGGTGAATCAGTAATAATGTAATTATAATCTTTTTTCTCCAAATAATCCAAGTGTTATATAAATGTAGAATTATTATCCAATAATGAGCATTAAGAAATGAAAAATCACACACATACACAGTACACCTGTGTTTATGTGGAAACCCAAATCGGGAGAAAACCACAAAATGCTTTATCTTATATGTCTTGAAGAATTACATTCATTGGAAGCACCAACTTCCTTTGTTTTCCAGCTGCAACTAGAAGCAGGCTCTAACCCCCTATTTTCTCAGGCTACAACCTAAGGGAAGATCCAACTCCCCAATTCTCTGGCTACAACCAGAAGGAGGCTACAACCCCCTATGTTCTCCGGATACAACCGGAAGGTGGCTAAAACCACCTGTCCTTGTCTCGTCCAACCGCCCTGAAGTACACTTATAATAATGGAACCACTGTCACACTATCACTATGATATATATCATTGTAAACATTTACCAATAAACCTAAACCATGCATCACCCTGTACCTCAACCTGTAATCAACATGTACCATAAACAAGTGCATCAACCATGCACCAACTTGTAATCAACCTGTACCATAAACAAGTGCAACCAACCATGTACCAAGTATGTACCAATCATGTTTCAAGTACTCATCAACTATGACTCATCAATGTGTACCAACATCATCAACTATACACCTCATGTATGTGCCAACTCATCAACTACTTGTCTCAACCATGTACCCAACTTGTACCTCAACCAAAATCCCTCATCAATTTCATAATCCAAATATGATTTGTAACTTTGTAATAGACCTGGTCTATATTATCACATACTTTCAAACCTTCCTTAACTTTAACAACAAGAGATTCATCAAACGTTTCTTTAGTCTCACAAGACTAGTTTTGGATTAGTCAACAACCCTAACTTGAAATAATCATAACTTTGTACCTGAAATGAATAAAGATATGAAATTGATAAACAATGTTATTCAATGTGTTTTATGCAATTCCTCCAGGTGTCACTACTTGTAACTTCTCAGAAAAGGGGTTATGGAAAAAATGGCACACCTTGTTGAATTCTGGATTATTCTAGAGAGCGACCTTGTAGAGCGTTCTCCGCACATAATTTTGTTGAATTGATATGAAACTGTTACAAAAAATAATACAGACTGTACTCTAACCAACACATTTTCTATTACTAAATTTTGATCTATTATGAATAAGTTATGACGTTCTTACCCGAAACACCTTTTTTTGACTAGTTTCAGGACTAACCACAAACCCTATTTTCCACAGAGTGTAACTCCAAAAATACAACGACCCACAAGCTGATTTTTTTACCACAGATAATTGGATATGTTTCCTCAATGGAATACCAATTTCACGGTCTGAATCATTCTAGAAAAAAATTTATTGCGAAAATGGTGAGATGACCTGAAAAAAAACATAGCTTAGAAAGCATCATCAAAAGAATTTATCCTTCCTTGAATTCCGACCTTATTTTCTTCACTTTCCTTAGAAATTCGGCTTAGATATCCTTTGGTCACCTCAGACACCTATAGGTATTCAATATTCTCAAGTCTGTCTTAAATGAGAGAGCCTTGCCTCTTATTTATACTCTCCAAGTAGCTTCCTTAAAAACATCTTCTAGGTCACTTTGCCCACTTTCCTTATTTTAGGGTTAACCCACTTCTAATTTATCCATTAAATTTATTATTGAATTAATTTATTTTGCATTCATTTTGAATTATAGTACACTCATCACTTCACTTTATTATTTACCTTCTAAACTATGTTAAACCAATTTGACTACTTTGACCTTTTGGGGCTTCTAGATGACATATGAGGGTCCTCCAACTTCGTAAGGCCTTAAATATCAAGCCGTGAGGGATTATGTGACGTTCCACATACCACGAGAAATGGAATGACATGTAATATCCATATAGAATAGTATTACTTGAAAATATATCAAAACTCATACAGTTATCCATCAAACAAAGTTGGGTCCATTACCCAAACCTGGGTTCTCCAACTTCTCATGGCCATAACTCTCTAACCGTGAGGAGTTATGTGATGTTCCACATACCACCAGAAATGTCATGACAAGCAATATCCATATAGGATAGTTTCAATGAAAAATTCACTGGCATTAATCTCATTATTCCACAAATAAGCATGGGTTCTCTAACCATACTTCTAGGATAACTCAATCCGCAAAGCGTCTTCCCATGAGGGCTTTCACCATAAGGGGACCACTTTAGAGTTCATCCATTTCTACTTATTATCAACCATGACAAGACAATAACGAGTCATATTT
>ML787233.1:168396-185758 GCA_009831015.1 Picea engelmannii
GAATCAGTGACACAACAATTATATCAATTTTTCATTTATTAATGCAAACAAAATTTTAACACAGTATTTTATCGTGGAACCCAAATGGGAAAACCACAAACTCTTTTCTATTAACTGCAAAAAAAAATTTACATGTTACATAGAAGGAATATGTACTTCCTCTTTGATCAGCACTAACTGATCAGGATGTACCCACACCCTGGTTTACCAGCACCAATTGGTAGGAGGCTACGACCCCCTATTTAGTCAGCTATAACTAACAAGGAAGCACCAGCTCCCTCTACAGGCACCAACCTTCCCTTCCACCACCCAACCACCCTTAATGCATAGGTATTAGCTTTTCTTCCTGGAATCTGCTTCAGCTTTTGATCTTCTGATATGGACTGCAGAGACACATTCTTCTCACCACTTTTTCTCATTTATATACTCTTCAAACGGGTGTGAAATTTAAAACATTGTGTCCCTTTATTTGAACCATTGTACCTTTTCATTTAAAATGATAAACTAAACTTTAATTAATATCATTTTCCTTTTTATTCTCTATTCATATTTTCATGATTTATTCTCTTTTAATCATGACTGTGTATCGTTTCATTTTACCATGAAGGTTTTTCATAAATTGATCACAGTCATGGATCAATTTAATCCTTTATACTTGATATATAATATCTTTTACTTCACAGAGACCATATTCCGTGGAGGCGCTTCCTTCAATCCATTTCACATGACCGTGCGTTACAGAACCACTGGCTCAACAATTTTGGCAATGCATTACACTCTGCAATGTCAAACCTCTTTACCATATGACCAATGGCGGTGATCTCATGCTTTAGGAAATTAGACCAAATGAGTGTTTGATCACTTCTCAGTTCAACTCCCATGATTCATCCTCCTAACGAGATAGACGGCTGACGGGGTTTTGAAGTTTAGACATTCAAGTATTTGTGACATCACACTTTACTAAACTCACCATCACGAAATCGCTGAAACAATCGGACGGTTCAAATTCCCCACTGAGATGGATGGTTGATGGGGTTTCGACATTTTAGGCATTCAAATCTTCGTGACTTCCACTTTAAGAATTCCTGATCACAAAATTGTCGGTCAGATCGGATGTCTCATATTCTCCACGAAGATGGACGGTCGTCGATTCTTTGGCATTTTTCTCATTGGGTGTCATGACCTCCAACAGCTCGAAAATCCCGATTAGGATATCGCTGAAATGATCAGATGACTCACATTTGTTTTTCGAAGACAGATCAATGGTTTATATTTGATCCTTACATTTCTTAATCCATCAGCCAGGCTTAATCAAGCATTTAGATGGATGGCTATCAGGATTTCGGAACATTGGGTGAGTGTTGTGGTGAAAACTCCCGGTATGGCATCGTCGAATGATCGGATGGTTCACGTATGATCTCGCCAAAACAATCGGATGGTTCGAGTTTTATTTCATGGAAATAGATCGACGGTCCATAGCCTTGGTGATCCGATGACTAACGGGGTTTGAACATTCCTGTGATAAAGGGGGGTCGATGCTCCAACTCCCAGTATCCAAAATGCCAATCTCATCGGATCGACGATCCACATCGCTCCTCCTTTTCTTTGAATCTAACGGTCCACGTCGCTCCTCCTCCTGAGATTTTGGAGCTTCGGCTTTCGGGGTTTTGAACAAACCTCATCGTTGATCTTATGCCATGATTATCCTATCCTTCCACTTTGATATGATCCGACAACTACTGAGGCTCTCGAAGCAGATCAACGGTCGACAACTTCCTGCGTGCATCTATGTTGGATCTAATAGCCCATGGCTATTTGCTCCTTTTATCTCCAGCAATCTATACCGTCCATCAAGATTATCGATGGATCCTTTCTCTGAACTCGACATCAGCCCTTATGAGCTTAACTCGACTCTCATCCTTCATCTAAGCTCTTTCAAGCCTCTATCCCTCCTGATCTTGATTCATGGGAACATTGTTGATCCTATCGTGATAAAAAATAATCACGAAATTATTTTTCTACTTGATATATTATGCAATGCACTCTTCCTGTTCGCTCCTCCTCCTAAACTTACGCTATCATCCTCTTCACATTGTTTGACATCTTCTGCTAATTGATATGCTTGTTGACATCAATGAAAATCTCAACTGTGGTAATTCATCATTACCAACAGATCATCAATTCGACTGTTGACATCAATGAAAATCTGTCCAACAGAAGTGATACTTGATGGGTATATGATTGGTCTTGTAGTGAAATACACGATTCTTTGACACACTAATTGCATTAGTATTATCACAATGAATTGGGATCGGTGCATTATATTTTACCTCCAAGTCTGCAAGTGTCTGAATCATCCACAATACTTGGGCACAACAATTGGCAGTTGCAATGTATTCAACTTATGTAGTTGATAAGGAAATGGAACCTTGCCTCTTGCTCAACCATGCTACAAGGGAATCTCCTAAGAAGAAATCACCTCCACTCGTGCTTTTCCTTTCATCCACGTAGTTATCCCAATCATCATCTGAATAGACTGATAGTTGAAAATTTTGATTCCTAGGATACCATAGGCCATAGTTCATTGTTCCTTTCAAATATTTGATTATTCTTTTGATAACTATCAAATGACTCTATTTAGGTGTAGACTAATACCTTCCTGCCATTCCAACAACATGCATTATGTCTAGACGAGATGATGTGATGTACAACAGGTTGCCTATCATAGACCTATATGAACTCTGATCAATATCAGGTGAGTCATCATCCTTTCTTAGCTTGCACCCAGTGACCATAGGTGTGCTCACAGGTGTAGAATCTTCCATTTGAAACCTTTTCAATATTTCTCTTAGATATTTATCCCAAGAAAGAAATATTCCTTCAGACCTCTAAGTAATTTGAAGACCAAGAAAAAATGGCAGTTCCCCTATCATAGACATTTCAAATTCATACTACATGGCGGAAGCAAACCATTGTACCAATGAAGCATTATTACTTCCGAAGATGATGTCATATACATAGACCAACACAATGAGAAAATCATTATCCTCTGTTTTGATATATAGATTGTTGTCAATTGTTCCTCTCTTGAACCCTTTGTCTTAAAGATACTAATCTAGTCTATAGTACCAGGCACGAGGAGCTTGTTTCAACCCATATAAGGATTCCTTCAGCTTGCAGACAAAGTCAGAGTTATCTGACAGTTGGAAACCTTCTGGTTGTTCCATATAGACATCTTCTTCTAGATATCCATTAAGAAATGCTGACTTAACATCCATCTCATATACTTTAAAGTTCTTATGACATGCATAGGCAAGAAACATTATGATGGCTTCCAATCTTGCCACTGGTGCAAAGGTTTCATCAAAATCGTGTCCTTCAATCTGTGCATAGCCCTTACAGACCAATCTTGCTTTGTTCCTGACAAATTGTCCCTGCTCATTAAATTTATTCTTAAAGACCCATTTGGAACCTATGACATTTTTACCTTCAGGTATAGGAACCATCTCCCAAGTATTGTTTTTCTCAATTTGGTCAAGTTCATCATTCATGGCTTTAACCCAATGGTCATCTTCGTTGACTGCATTAAATTCTTTAGGTTCAAGAAAAGACAGAAAGGCAATATGAGATTGTTCTGAGACATTATTCAACTGCTTTCTTGTCTGAACTCCTTGGTTTAGATGACCAATTATCAGGTGTTCATGATGATTCTTCCTAATAACTCTAGAGGGTGTCTTTGTCTTGATCTCCTAGTTTGAGTCCTACAGAGTATTTGTATCTAACTCAGAGTCATCTCCTTCTAATTCTTGGACCTGTTCATCTTCAACTTCAGTTGTGTCCTCTGTATCAGACTCAATATTGCTCACCTCTCTTACTAGGACTCCTTCATCAACCCTTAAATCAATGTAATCAACTAATTTAGATAATATTTTATTAAATCATCTATATCCTTTACTATTGGTAGCATATCCTAAGAATATGCCTTCATCATCCCTGTCATCATATTGCCAAGGTTTTCATTATTGTTCTTTATGTAGCACTTACTCCCAAAGACTTTGAAGTGTTTGATTGAAGCAGGTCTTCCATACCACAGTTCATAAGGTGTCTTTTCACTATGTGGTCTGAGGTGGGATTTGTTAAGAATATGGATTGTTGTGTGTATTGCTTCTACCCAGTAGGTTTGACCAATTTTCTTCTCATTCATCATTGACTTGGCCATTTGCTGAAATGTTTTGTTTTTCCTCTCAACTACTCCATTTTGTTGTGGAGTTCTTGGGATTGTATATTCTCTCTTGATCACATGTTTATCACAGAATTCCCTGAAATCACTTGACATAAATTCTCCTCCTCTTTCTGATCTTACTGCCTTTAACCTGTTGCATGTTTGATTCTCAGTTAAAGCCTTAAATATTTTAAATTTCTCAAATGCTTCAGCTTTTTCTTTGAGAAAAGAATCCCAAGTGAGTCTGGAGTAATCATCAGTGATCAACGTGAAGTATTTTTTCTTCCCCGTGCCTTCCTGTCTTGATGGTCCACATAAATCCATATGAACTAATTGGAGTGGTTTCTCTGTTGAAGTAGAGCTCTTGAATTTAAACTATGTCCTGTTTAGCTTTCCTACTTGGCAGGGTTTACACACAGAATCTTGTGGCTTTGATATTCTTGGAAGATCTGTTACTGCCTCAAGATTTTTGAGCTTGATTAAGTGGTCAAAGTTTATATGTCCAAGTCTCATATGCCATAACCATATTTCATCATGTTTTCTTAGATGACACTCTTCTCTATCTTATTTCAGCGCATATACATTATTCTTTGTCCTTATGCCTTTACCCACCACTTGTCCTGAGTTTACAGACTTTATCTTACAATATTTGGAAGTGAACACCACTTCACATCCTCTGTCACACATTTGACTTACACTAAGAAAATTATGTTTAAGCCCATCTACAAGCAGAACATCCAGGGCTTTTCCTTTACCATTACTCATACTCACCATCCCTCTACCCTTGATTTTACCTAGTTCATCATTTCCAAAGGTCACATTTCCTATTTTGCTTTTACTTATAGACAGAAACTTATCCTTGTCTCCAATCATGTGCTTGGAACATCCACTGTCTTTATACCAGGGGTCTTTTTGTTTTTGAGATGAAAGTACTATACCACATTTTTTAGTATCTTTCTTTTTCCATGTGTTGACATTTTTATCTAAGGGTTTTATCCTTGGATCTGCTTTGTAATTCTTCAGATGGAAGTTTGCAGCTTTGTGGCCGAAGTTATGACAGTTATAGAATTCAAGCTCATTGTTCAATAGGTCAAAGTGACTAATGCAACTTTGTCTACTCATTGGTTGTTTAGTTCTTTGTTGTAAATATTGTTTATTTCTTGATCTCCTCAGCTGCATGTCTCTAAACTTAATTTGACAATTTGCAATCTTATGACAAAAATTAGAGCAGTAAAAACAATAACCATGGAAGAAATTTTGGTACCAGGAGGATGGCCTTCTTCTTGGAATTTGTTTCTCCAGCTTCCGATATCTTTGTTTTTTATCAGGGATCATCTTGCCTTTATTGGCTCTTGGTGGCAGAGTACTCACATGGTCTGATTGTCTGCTGACTTGGAACTTGATCATCTTTATTGACTCTTTGTTTTCTGGTTGTTTACTGCTTGAACCACTTACATAGCCTAAACGAGTCTTCAACAAAGGAGATCTATGTTTGCTCAAAACGTCATTTAATTATATTGAGGCTTTAATGCTTGGAAGATTTTGGAGATACAATGCTTTAAACTTCTCCATTTGTTTTTTGGTTCTTACTACCTTTTCTTCCAAGGCTTCACATCTTTCCTTCTTCTCTGATAATTGTTGTTTCAAAATTTCCTCTATTTTCTTTGCCTCTTCTAATTCCACTTTTAGCAGGGCAAAGTCTTCATCAAGTTTTTTACTGTCTTTCTCTAACTGTATCAACAATTTTTTTTTATTTTTCTTCTTAAATCTGAGTCTAGCAATTTCTTCTAGAGCACTGATCAGTTCTCCTTCCAAGTCAATCACATCTTCTTCGTCATCAACATCACTTCCTGTGATTTTATTCTCATAGTCTTCCTTGGCCATAAGCATAAAGTTATTAACCTTATCTTCACAAGCATAATCACTATATGTGTCTCCTGAAGAGTCATCATTGTTTACACATAAACTTTTCTTTTTACCAAATCTCTTAGATTTGTACTTCTCTTCACCTTCAACGTTCTAGTCCTTCTTCTTGTGTGTACACTTAGATGCAAAGTGACCTATATTTCCACAGTTAAAACATTTGAAGGGAAACTTGCCTTGGTACTTGCCTGATCCTTTCTTTAGTCTTCTCACAAATTTTTCTTCAATTTCATCAGGCTCAGAATCCTCATTCTTATCTTCTTTAAATGATGCTTCTCTAGAGGTGGGTTTATCTTTACATGTCCTCATTTCATAAGAAGTCAAAGTTCCTAGGAGTTGGTCAATAGGCATATCTTTTATATCATTAATTTATTCTATAGCATAGACCTTTGGGTTGAACCTATCTGGCAGATATCTCAAAAAAATTTGAACTAAAGAGACATCCTCAATTTTTTCACCAATTCCTTTCATTGCATTTACTAGTTCTTCAACTCTCAGAAAATACTTCCCAATAGTTTCATCCTCTTTCATATTTAGCTGTTAAAACTGTAATTTTTAGGTTTGAAGCTTGGTATCCTTTACCTTCTTATTACCTTCATAACTGCTAATGAGTTTGTCCCACATTTCTTTGGCATATTTTAAGTGCATAAATTTTACAAATTCTGCTTCTGCAAGCCCACTCATAATAGCATTCATAGCCTTAGTATTGAAGGTGAATTCTAGCTTGTCATCCTTAGAATCTAGTACAAATGGCTTTACATAACCAGTCTCTACCACATCCCAGACATATGCACCTAAAGGCATTATATAGGTTCTCATCCTAACTTTCCATAAGGCAAAGTTTGTTCCATTGAAGAGGGGGGCCTTATTGGTTGAATTTTCTTCATAGGTAGTCATGTTTAAGCTCTCGGATCTACCCTTAGATAAAAGGAATCTGCTTTGATACCAATTTTTAGACAATTGATAGGGGGGGTGAATCAATTGTTACTCTGCTTAAACAATTATACCCATTTTAAACTCATTACAGAACACTTAATGATGATCACAATAATTCAAGGTAGTAAGCAATAGAGTATTCAACATCAATCACACACATGAAGTATACAGAGATAGATATTCCTGAGGAAACCCATAAAGGGAGAAAACCTCTTCTTCTTAATATGATAAGTAGTCTTTATTTTATGTACATTATCATTCTTATGAGAACCCACTCTTTGTGAGGCTACCACCTCTGTTTTACAAGCTGCAACCTGTTGAGAGCACCAACTCTCCAGTTTCTCTAGCACCCACTAGAAGGAAGCACCAAATCCCTAAGTGTTCCAGCACCAAATGGATGGAAGCACCAACTTCCAGTCACATAGGAACCAATTTGTATAACAGAGAACAATGGTTCTCCCTTGCACCACCCTACCACCCTGGTTTTTTTGGCTGCAACCAGATGGAAGCTACAATTTTTTGTGTTCAAGCACCCACTTGAAACTCTGAGGACAACAGTCCTCCCTAGCACCACCCTACCACCCTAAGATATAAATCTTTGAAATTTATTACAGTGATACAACATTTATCAATGACTTACCAGTCTCATCATTGTTCTGCTACATTGCTCTGCTCTGCCTACATCAATGTCTTTCTGCTCACATATTCTTGTGCTTTATGCTCTATGCGCTATCCCTCCCCTCTGCATTTTATCACTCTATTCATGTTGTATTCTTCATTACATACAATTCAACTTGTTTTACAAAGAAACAACAACCTTCCTCTGTCTTGGAATCTTTCTTTTATTCATGCTCTCATCATCCATTACACTCTACATCTCCAACGCTCAATGTCGGTAATCTCATAATGCTCAAGAGCCATGATTCCAATGGTAAGGAAAAATTATTCAACCGCTCAGGTACTATGATTCAGTTAGTGTAACAGAATCATAACTGATCAAGAAATCATGAGATGAAACAACAACCCTTCGATCAGATTCAGTTTGATCAACGTTGTTGGATTATACACGTAGAGGCATTTTGATCCACAGGTCCTCGTGAACTTTATTTAAACCTCTTATATCACATTACCAACGAGAGTGACCAGACGCTAGGCTTAATGAGAACTTGAGCGCTTATCAATTCAACGGTCACGATTCTATCTTCTGATAAGATGGATGGCTGATGGAACTTCACCCTTCGGAACTTCGGGTTTTCAATTTTTCAAACCTTCGAATCAGATCGGACGGTTCATTTCACGAAAACAAATCAATAGTCAGATTTGATCCTTACACTCATCCTTTCATTGTTCAATCCGACGGCTAGGACTTAATCAAATATTGAGATGGATTTTTGTCGAAACTTCACCCTTTGGAACTTCGGGATTTCAACTTTTCGAACTTACACTATCCTTCCATTGTACTATGATCAACGGTTGAGAATACACCCGATGTGATCTTTCAAATCGGACGAATCGTGTCCTTGCTGACATGGTCTACAACACGTCCTTACTGACATGGTCTACTAACATGGTCTTCCACATATCCTTGCTAACGTGGTTTTCTGACGTGATCTCCCATATGTCCTTTGTTGACGTGGTTTGCCACATGTCCTTGCAGACGAGGTTTTCTAACATAATCTGCTGATGTAGATCTCCCTGATCTAACGATCATCGTATGTTCTCAAGATCTGATGGTCCTTATTCATTTCGGATTTCTGGCTCTCTGAGCTTCAGGTTTTTCAAATATCAAACTGAAAAATATGAAGTGAGATTTTTTTGGAGCTTAACCTCCTCGCATATTTATATCTGAACTAAATGTTGTTCGTTGATCATGATATTGCATCGATGTCTCGATCTGTCTATGATGCAACTCTTCTAGATTATCCTGTCCTTCCACTTAGAATGATCCAACGGCTGATGATTTTTTTTATAAATGAGATCTCAGATCTTTTACCTCACTTATCTTATCCTTTCACTCAAAATGATCCGATGACTGACGGGAATTTGGGTTTGATCCGACAACTGACGGGTATTCAGATAATTGAACTCTCAACCCTTTTACCTTGCTTAACCTATCCTTCCACTTTAAAATGATCTGATGGCTTACGAGAATTCGGGTTTGATCCGATGACTGACGGGTATTCGGATAATCAAATTCTCAACCCTTTAGCCCCACTTATCCTATCCTTCCACTTAAAGTGATATGACGGTTGTGAATATTCTCAAAGAAGATCAAAGATCAAGGATGGTTGTGGAACCAAAACTTGCGAGTGATTCAACTAGTCACCAAAACTCCGCAATTTGAAGTTTTGCATCGTTGGTGAGTAAACCACAATCATCGATCTTCAAGTCTATAAGATCTGATGATCCTGATTAATTGTTGGATTGGAACTAGCATGATATTTAATTCTCCATTGATCTCCGCAATATATCCCTACCTTTTATCTGGAGATTGCGCATCCGACGGTCACAACTCAATCCGACTTAATTTGATCGCTTGTTGGATCAACCACAGTCGTCAATATCCGAGTCTATGAGATCTAACGATCTAGACCAATTGCGGGATTGGATCTAGCGAGTTGTTTAATTCTTCTTTTGCTCCCCACAATTCATCCCTACCATTGATGTGGAGATTGTGCATCCGACGGTCACAACTCAATCTGAATTAATCTGATCGCTTGTTGGATCAACCACAGTCGTCGATATCTAAGTCTATGAGATCTGACGATCTAGACCAATTGCGGGATTGGAACTAGCGAGTTGTTTAATTCTTCTTTCGCTCCCTGCAATTCATCCATGTCATTGATCTGGCTTGCAGATCCGACGGTCACAATCCTCCAACGGTCCTCAAGCCCATGGTCACTCATATGACTGATGTTCGTTATATGACACGATCAACACTATCAATTTCTTGATCGGATGGCTACTGAGGCTTCTCACACTGAGCTTACGCTTTTCCTTCCGAGTTTTGATCTCTACACATTGTTCGCTCCTCCTCCTGAGCTTACATTTTTTATTCTAAGCTTTGATATTTTCTTACTGTTCACTCCTCCTCCTGATCTTATGATTTTCCTGTTTTCCATCATCTTTGTTGTTCTTTCCATCAATGTTAAGCACACTCTTCCTGTAAAATATGCCAACAATGTTGACCTTTCACATAAGTCCAACACCAAAGCCTTCGCCTCCCCCGTGACATGCCTCCTAGAAACCTCTCAACGAGTTTGATTTAAGCTCTTTTATGACTCATCTAAAAAGAGAAAAGATTTCCCAGTGAATTTGTCCCTTTCACACTCGTTAAATTGGACTTGAAAGGTCACGAGTTTGATTTAAGCTATTTTCTGACTTGTTTTCAAAAAGAGAAAAGATTGTTGAGTGAACTTGTCTCTTTCACACTCGTAAATTGGATTTGAAAGGATGTCTATTTGGTACAAGTTCATCCCTTTTTCAAATCAATTAGACTAAGATTACGAAAAAGGAAATATTTTGGCATTAAGTTGTGATTGCATCTCATGCCCTTGCTTGTAGTATTGAGCCTATTTTCAGTTCTCTCTTTGTGTTATAAACCATCTACCTTAGCATTTTTTCATCCTCAACCAAGCAGAGCCTTGTTTATATCATTCGCAACTTGACACCCTATACCCAGGAGGTAACATTCCCCCGAGTGTCCATCTCCCACATGCACCTCCTTGCATTGAGCATAGGTGTGTTCCACTACTGGAACTAGTTTTGCTTATTTGTGACACGGGTTCCCTCCTCTATATCATATCATTCATTTGACTATGAAAAAACAAAAAAAGATGGGAGAGAAAGGAGTATTATCTTATATTTCAAGCAATCGTATCGCCTTTGAACAAAGCACAATTTTTTTGAGTCCACTTGTCATCATAATTTTGGGTTTATTATGACCTTAGGAAGCTGGGACTATTACAAAGAGTTTACTCCCCCGACTGGTTACTCTTCTAGTCCCTATGGAGAATTTGATTAATGGTTTCATATCATGTCGTTGCTTGCAGTATTGAGCCTATTACTGGTTCTCACCTACATCTCATGGTTTCATCATTGATTCTATGCTACCAGAGTCTTCCATATGTCTCATGCTCTTTTTCAAAGGATGTCTATCAACCTATGTCGTCCATTCCTCGGAACTCTTGAATTTGTAGTCCTATTCAAAGGATACCCTCAGTTTCTCTTAGAATCACATGAATTTGTAGTCTTATTGTGCACCTTGGTCCTACTTTCCTCATTGGTAGGTATCCTTGAACCCAACAGTCGACATTTCATCATTGGTCATTGACTCGGTGGTTTCCCTTATGTTTGACGACAAGACATCTATTCACACATTGGGATTCATGCAGTGTCTTGGATTCCATTAACCTTATTGGTGGTTTCCTCACCTTTGTTAGTATTTTTCCTCATTGATTGTTATTCAAAGGGTTTTTTTCGTGTACCTCTTGCACCCAGCACACGCGAAGGACGCACAAGGTCGTTGGTTCATGAACATGTTATCTGTCTGATTTCCTCCAAATCATCAAGCTCCTGCTTTGTACCTCATGTTGAATGATGAAAGATTCCTTAATGCTCTCCTTTCAGTGGGTCTCTTTGCATCAACTTCAACTCATCTATTCTGGAAATGAGACCTAGAGTCCTATGAGTACCTAGAGGCTTGCAATTATTAGTGGAAGGTTCTCTTGCCATCTACAGTTGAGAATACATCAATGTCTCCTAATCGATGGATTCTTCAAGTGTTCGACCCGAATCCTTTATTCAAACTTGTAAGAATGTACTTGATACCTTGATACCTACTTTCATCATCGATAGTTTGTCTCACATTTGTTAACAATATATCTCAATGACTGGTAATCAAACGAAGTCTCATTATGTTCAACCTCAACTCGTTTATTCACATGATGTAGACTTGCACCTTTGGCGGATTGTGTAGAAGACTTGAAGACATCAGTTTATAGTTTCATATTTCTTGAGATGTCGCTACCTTTTCATTGGACCAATACCTGTGTGACTTTAGTGATCATCGGAGATCAGATTGTACTCCATTGTATACATAAATATTCATATTGATTTTGAGACTGGTTTTACTGGGCCTTGTTCGTGACCATGACAACCTTTGGCATGTAACCACATTTGTATTTTCCTATTCATGGACATGGACAGTTGTTTGGTATATTTTCACATGGATCTACAGTGTAATTCAAATTGGCAGCCATGTATGCAAAGTCTGTACAGATTTTAATGAGCAACTAGTTCTTCCAGTTGGGTCCCCATTACTCCACTTCTGGGTCTTATAATGTATTTCGGTCATCGCATATACTCCTTTGAACTCACACATTAGGGCGCATTTTTTATAGCAAGATTTGCATCACCCTATGCAATATTGCACAGAGGGCCATTTTCCATTTCCCTGTGCAGACTTGAAATCCCTTTTTGCAAATCCTAGAGCTAAAACAATGATTTTTCCACATATGCACGCCCTTCCTATATTACAACATGCATATAAGAAGGTTTCACCACTACAGCCCACGTACATCAAGAAATGTGCACAAAATTAAAAAATGGTGTCGGGTTTCCATGTCATGTCACAAGATCAATGATCCTTAGCCTTCCATATACTAGAAATGTTCCGACTCGGCCCTTTAGTTCCACTTGAAGGCTATAAATGGGCCAAATCCAAGCTATGGAAAATAGGAGAAAGAATTCAACTTTGAGAGAAAAGTTACTCTGGAGAAATTATTCACTTCACATTGAGTCTGCATCCCTTTGTCCTTTAAGTCTGAACACGTTGTTTATCCCCCAAGCTCTTCCCTTATTGATTGAGAACTCCATTGTCTCTCTTATATGAGATTTCCTTTGGTGGAGGATTGAAGTGGTGGAGGCCCAGCTGGAAGGAACTTAGTTTCTCGGTTCTGAACCGTACCAACATGAAAGTTTGTAACTCATTCACTTATGTTGATTATATCTTAATAGAAATACTCTTTTCTCGTCCAATTAATATCTCACAAATATTTGAATTATTATTCCATGGGCGTATTTTTTATGAATGTTGATGGATTATGCTATTGAATTTGCTAACACTATATATTATCGCCATATGCTTTTTTTGCTTGGTTGTTGAGGACTAGTTGCGGGTATATTTCTTTGGGTCAAGTGCTCAACGATGGAATTCATCAAACATCTAGACGAGGTAGGCCTCTTATCTTGTCTTGTTAGCATATTTATTTATATAGCATACTTGATATTAGAGTTGATTTCTGCAGTGATTTCCGTCCTTTGTGGTTTACCCCTAGCCATAGAGAGATTTTCCTTGTAACATCTGTATTGAACTTCTGACTTCTTTGAACATTTTTTGGATTGTGCCTTCTATAGGCTTTACAATGTACTGCTTTGTGTCCAAAATTATTGCAGGAATAGAAATATCCAAGGAAGATATACATATATCTGTTAGAGGAATTTATTTTGGTGATTGTATTCTTCTTGTCATCTTTTTCTTTAGTAGGGGGTGTTTATTTTTGTTTATTTGGGATGGTCTCCAATGGAATCATCCTTGCCTTATTGTATTCTCTTCTTAAGGAGATTTTAAGAGAAACTGCATAACTGATTGGTCTTTTGGAAGATCCTTGTGATGTAGAAGTTGAGTCTTGGGTGTATCCCAAACCAATCTTGTTGTTTGGTGACCTGTGACTACTGATAATTTCATCCAATATCTTTGAACTATTTTCAAAATTTCATCCCTTCTTTTCTTTCTCAAGTTCACCTTTTATAAGCTCAATCTCATTTTATAGCTTCTCACATACTTGTTATCTATCATTGAGTTGTTTTAAAATGACTTCTTCAATTCTTTTAGATTCTAGGAGTTGGGACTTCAAATCACTGATGATCTGTTCTGATTATTTGATGGTTCTTTGTAACATACCCACTACCTAAATCAAAATTTTCTAGTCCTTTGTCGGACTCGAACCCCTAAATAACCATGGAGGCCCAGCGTAAGTTGGCTCTTTCTCTCTGCTTCTTCGTTCCCATGTGATCGTGGGTTAGGATCACGGTTCAATTTGAATGCAACGTCTTTTTCATTTCGCGCTTCGGCGCTACAGTAACGTCCAAACATTCGACTCTGCAACTGTCGAACCCTGGCAGGGCTAGCGAGCGACCAATAGGGATGAATCCCTACGGGGTCAACGAATGGCCAAGAGGAACAAACCTCAACAGGGGTGGAGAGAAACCAATGAGAAATGCCCCGTTGCACGGTTAGGTGGCATACAGGTGGCAAGAGGGAAACACGACACGGTGGTCGTCATGACAGGGAGGGACCCCACTTCACACGCCACACTATTCCGGACCCCCCCCCCATTTAAAGGCAGAATGGCAAGGGGGGTCTGGAATCCACCTGGGAGCCATTGATCACAATGAGTTAATCTCGACCGTTCGAGAGTTGCACGACCAATTTCGGACCCCCCCCCATTAAAGGTAGAATGGCAAGGGGACTCCGGAATGCATCCTCAGCCGTAGATCTGGGTGGGTGGACTCTGGTCATCCATATCTACTCACCACTTATCCTAAAGCATAACCACATCCCGGCTTAAGTTAATGTCTTGTTTCCACATCTAACGGTCATTACAGACCCTGAGATCCTCCGACATAATCTCTTCCGTTCATCGGGGTTTACCGTCAAGAAAATCCAGACTCTTGATCACAGAGCTCATGAATCTTCGATAAGCTCTCTTCTAGCCTTAGCCCCTCCTGGCTATGCCTTCTGGTCCATATGACTTCTCTCATAAGACCACAACCTTATGTCCTCCTATCAGGGTTTCAGACTTTCTCCTGTCCAAATGCACACGTCCTCAGGATTCGCGATCCCTCGAATCCCAACACGCCTTTCACATGTTAGCCCTCCTGGCTAAGCCCTGGTCCATGCGACCACCTCTCGTATGACTGCAGCCATATACTTCTGTCAGGATTCCTCCTATCGGTGTTTTGAAACTCATGATGTCCCAACAACTTGGTTCACCGATCCCCGATTCCCGACACGCTCCTCTGTTGCCTTAGCCTCCTGGGCTAAGTCTTTAGTCCACGTGACCAATGTCCCCGTGACCACAACCTTACCTCTCGTCGGAGTTTCGGGGTTTTCAATGCCAAAGTGCATATGTCCATGGGATTCCCAATTTCTCGAATCCAGACTCTCCAGTTTCCTGACAGCTGGCCCCTCACTCATCGTGGTTTCGGACTTCGCGATTCCGAAATGCAAAGATTTCGTGTCCACGGAATCCCCGATATGCCGATCCCCAACTTTCTTCGGATCTCCGACACACATCCTAAATAGATGGACATTCCAGGTTAAGCCTCAAACTTCGCCAAATGCCAACCCCAAAAAAAAACACTTATCTGTGTGAGTCCCGATGGCCCAAACGTCGATGACTCCCGATGGTTGCCACCTGTCCCAATCAGATGGACGACTCTGATTGTATCGGGGGTTTTCACCATGGATTTCCCCGACCTCTTTCTCACAGAACTCCCGATTTGTCGAATATCTTTAGATCTCCGCCACATGTCTCCTCAAACAGACGGTCCAAATCTTCCCAGAGTTTCGAGACTTGAAGTGTTTCGATTTTCTTGTTCTCGAGAATCTCGATCTCGCGATTCCCGATTTCCAAAATGTGAGATCTCACGACACGTGGCCTCCGTCAATCGGACGGTTCAGATCTATCCCAGGGCTTTCATCCCTATATATTGGGGTCTTAACCCTCGGGTAACTCCTGACAGATCCAACGGCTGTCGATTTTTCAAGCCGAGATCTCATGGCTCAGATTGGCTCCTACCCGGGCATTCTTCCACGATTCCCTGGATGTGGAAAAATCAACGGTCCAGATACTCTCATGGACCTTGGAGATCTATGATCCCGAATTCTTTGCTACCCATGAAGGCACAGAGAAACCAAGTGGTAAGGCGTTTAACACCCTACCTTCTCCTACCAATCTAACGGTCGTGTGTGACCGCAGATTTCCTGACGAAATCTCGTCCGTCAATCAACACCTATTCATGGTTAAGGTAATTAACCTTCCATCTTCTTCTTCTGATCCGATGGTCATGCATGACCACAGATCTCCTGACGGAACCTCGTCCATCGATTCGATACTTATCATCCTTATGCTGCCATCTCGGGTTTTCAAGAGGATCGTTCCTCCTCATGCAGGGTTATTAAGGCCTTACGCCGTCACATTTTCTTTCTCGGTTCTTGATGGGATTTTCCAAGAAGGGTATCTCTATGGGGAGGTTCACCCAGGGTACTATCTGAGACAGATAAGGGTATCATCCTCCCGAGAACCAGACGTGAAGTCTGAATTAGATCAGTAAGCATATAAATAACGATTCATGAGGACATAATCCATATGTAGTCTTTCCATGCAAATATACAACTACTAGTACTGATCAAAATACCACACAGACATTCTTATAATGAAAACATTCACAGTTTCACAGCTTATGAGCATAATTATCAGAATACATATATTTCAAGGTGCCATAGGAAAAACACTTATCAGAAATAACACCAGGGTTAAGCAACTGCTGAGAGGGGTGCTCGTTTCCACCCAACCATAGGCTCAGCGACTCCCAACGGATTTACCACTAGCCACCCCCGAGCTGAGACCACGATGCTCTGAGACTGCATCTCTCTGTCTACCAGTGACCAGGAGCGAAGGTTGCAATCCTTCCTCTCTGCTATCACTCACTCTGCGTAATAAAATTCCAGAGTTCCCCTCGCGTCTGCCCTATCAATCGCTTCTGCCATACGCCTTATCCTCTCGCGAGGTTGCGTGTGGCACGATTACCCTCATGTCGATCAGGTCAGACGGCTCTATGGATGGGCGGTTCACCATCCCATCCCTCATCAAGCCATCCGCCTACCAGCCTACGAGGCATTAAATTTCAGGGCCAGCGAGCTGCTTTTGGTTCTACGTGCCAGTGGAGTCCAAATACGGTATTTAATTCTCGGTGGAAGTTAACGCCACCTTTTTAGGGGCCTTCCACCACCATCGTGGTCTCTTTTTCTGCACATACCCTCTCAGCAGTCCTGAAATAAATTCAAAATATCATTCACATTCATTGACCTCTTCCTCAAGGTCCATTTACATCACATATTCACATTTATGAGTTTGCCATAGTCCTTGGCCAGTCCAGTTATATTTACAATCTGGGGGAAACAGGGTGTTACAATTCCCTCCCCCTTAAAAGGAA
>ML787233.1:188308-200580 GCA_009831015.1 Picea engelmannii
TTCTCTCAGGATAGGGTGATCATCAGGGCTTGGTTTTGCACCTTCGGTTGTTTTCAACACCTGTATTGCATATAGGGGACATCCCTTTCGGCAATACTTCCTCATTTGCAGGGCTGATATTTGTCTCACCGAGACCAGTTTTCAGATCCCTTGAAGGGTTATCCTTTTTCCTTCTTCGCTCACACATTCTAAGGTTTTATAGTAACAGTCTAGTTTGGCTTTATGGGCGGCCAGCCATTCCATACCAATCAACAGATCATATGATCCCAGGGGTAATACATTAAGGTTTGCTTGGGTGGGGAATTCACCCAACATTAATTGGCAGGCTGGTATGGCCTCTACCACCTTTCTTTTAGTGCCAGTGGTTAACTGTACCAACCATGATTTAGTTTGCTTCTGTGGCTGTAGTTTACACTTATCAACAGCTCTAGGGGCTATATAACTCAAATTTGAACCAGGGTCAATCAAAATAGACACTAGGTGGTTGAAAATCATACCTTTTATTTCCACCACTGAAGCTTGGTGTACAGCTTGGTTATTATCCAAGGCTGCATAAATTTGTGGCACACTCCTCGCCACATCGTTGACTGTGGTCGCTTCCTGAAGGTTATAAACTTTCTGACTGTTCTGTTGTCGGTGTGGGAAGTCTCTCTGGAGGTGCTCTCCTCTGCAATCCCAACATTCCAAAGGTTTCCTCTTTGGGTTATCAGTCTTTATTGGTATAGGTCCAGAAGTTTTATTTCCGCCCACCGAGGGAAAGTTTTGTTGGAGTACACTCCGGGTTGGAAAGTTCATTCTGTGGTTCTTCTTGTAGTTTTTAAATCCTGAGGATTTGCTCCCCTTTTTCTGAAATCTTGAACCATTCTTCTGTTTCCAGTCTCCACGAGACTCTGCCCGATGTCCATATTGTTCATGACAATATGTTGCCTTTCGTATAGTGTCTTCTAAGGTCTTTGGCTCATCGAATTCGATTCGGTTCCGGTATTCTTTGGGTAGCCCACTGATGCAGCGTTGTGCCTTCGCCTTCTTTTATTTGATGTAGGGTACATATCTCAATAAGTCGAGGAATTTGTTGACATATTCCTCCATAGTGAGTTGTCCCAGTTTAAGTTCATAGAAATATTTAGCCTTCTCGTCGAAATACCTTTCCGACAAATACTTATTCCAGAAGTACTTCTCAAACCTTTTCCAAGACAGGTCCTCCTCGCGGATCCCTTTCATATTCTTAAGGTCTTCCCACCAGATGGAAGCCTTTCCGTTCAGATTGAAAGTGGCCACTCAGGCCTTCAAGTTCTCTGAAAAATCATCGACTCTGAAATATTTCTTCAGTCCAAGTAGCCAGGCCTCGGCTTCCTCTCCCTTCTTTATCTCATCGTCGAAGGAGGGAGGTTTGGCCTTCCTGAATTCTTCAAATTTATGATTCTTGGAAGTCTTTTGCTTCTTTTGTTTCCTGCGAGAATAGGAACTAGTCCTGCTGTAGGAAGAGCCTTCTGTATCACTAGCTTCCTTCTCAGTGGAATCATCTGACACTGGTCCTTTACCTCTGGGGTGGACCTTTCTGGATGTGCTTCTCTCAGAGTGACCACTGACACGACCATGATTCTGTGTCTCAGGTTCATGCTGCATTTGTCGTTGTAGGTCTGATAAGCTCTGCAGTAGAACTGCATTAATTTCGGTTTGCTTTTCTTGTTCTTTCATCATCCTTTCATTATCGGCCTTGCAGCTTTGCAATTCGACCATGAGACTCCTCATAGTCTCAGCCAGGTCTGGAGGGGTTCCTATTTCTCTTCTCTCGTCAGACTCTTCGTATCTATTGTGGGAGCCTTCTCCCACCTCTTGGTGAGTCACCATACTCTACGTCTATAGATTCCCGCGATTGATCGTCCGCTTGAGAGAAAATACAAATGTTGGTTATTAGTCAAGGGTTAAATACATTTTTATAATTTGCGCATAAATTCATAACTCTTTCACATGCACACACAATTGGGTTCTCATTTTCTAAGTTTTTAATCCTGGACTAGAGAGCCAAGTTAGGGGGTTACTCCTCATAGGAGTGTTTCGAATGGAGTTTATGCGCGACTCGTGCATGCTCCCAATCAGGCCGAGTGTTGTAACCATGCTCTGATACCACTTTGTAACATACCCACTACCTAAATCAAATTTTTTCGGTCCTCTGTCGGACTTGAACCCCTAAATAACCATGGAGGCCCAGCGTAAGCTAGATCTTTCTCTCTCCTTCTCCGTTCCCATGTGATCGTGGGTTAGGATCATGGTTCAATTTGAATGCAGCGTCTTTTGCATTTCGCGCTTCGGCACTACAGTAACGTCCAAACATTCGACTCTGCAACTGCCGAACCCTGGCAGGGCTAGCGAGCGACCAATAGGGATGAATCCCTACGAGGTCAACAAATGGCCAAGAGGAACAAACCTCAACAAGGGTGGAGAGAAACCAATGAGAAACGCCCCGTTGCGCGGTTAGGTGGCATACAGGTGGCAAGAGAGAAACGCGACACGGTGGTCGTCATGACAGGGAGGGACCCCTCTTCACATGCCACACTATTCCGGACCCCCCCCCATTTAAAGGCAGAATAGCAAAGGGGGTTTGGAATCCATCTGGGAGCCGATGATCACAATGAGTTAATCTCGACCGTTCGAGAGTTGCGCGACCAATTCCAGACCCCCCCCAATTAAAGGTAGAATGGCAAGGGGGCTCCGGAATGCATCCTCAGCCGTAGATCTGGGCGGGTGGACTCTGGTCGTCCAGATCTACTCGCCGCTTATCCTAAAGCATAACCATGTCCCGGCTTAAGTTAACGTCTTGTTTCCACATCTAACGGTCATTACAGACCCTGATATCCTCTGACAGAATCTCTTCCATTCATCAGGGTTTACCATCAAGAAAATCCGGACTCTTGATCACGGAGCTCCTGAATCTTTGATAAGCTCTCTTCCAGCCTTAGCCCCTCCCGGCTATGCCTTCTGGTCCATATGACCGCTCTCATAAGACCACATCCTTATGTCCTCCTATCGGGGTTTCGGACTTTCTCCTGTCCAAATGCACACGTCCTCAGGATTCGCGATCCCTCGAATCCCAACGCGCCTTTCACATGTTATCCCTCCTGGCTAAGCCCTGGTCCATGCAACCACCTCTCGTATGACCGCAGCCATATACTTCTGTCGGGATTCCTCCTATCGGGGTTTTGACACTCATGATGTCCCAACAACTTGGTTCACCGATCCCCGATTCCCAACACGCTCCTCTGCTGCCTTAGCCTCCCGGGCTAAGTCTTTAGTCCACGTGACCAATGTCCCCGTGACCACAACCTTACCTCTCGTCGGAGTTTCAGGGTTTTCAATGCCAAAGTTCATATGTCCATGGCATTCCTGATTCCTCAAATCCCAACTCTCCGATTTGCTGACATCTGGCCCCTCACTCATCGGGGTTTCGAACTTCGCGATTCCGAAATGCAGAGATTTCATGTCCACGGAATCCCCGATATGCCGATCCCCGACTTTCTTCGGATCTCCGACACGTGTCCTAAATGGATGGACGGTCTAGGTTAAGCCTCGGCCTTCGCCAAACGCCAACCCCAAAAAAAAACACTTATCTGTGTGAGTCCCGATGGCCCAAACGTCGATGACTCCCGATGGTTGCCACCTATCCCAATCAGATGGACGGCTCTGATTGTATCAGGGATTTTCACCATGGATTTCCCCGACCTCTTGCTCACAGAACTCCCAATTTTCTGACTCTCTTCAGATCTCCGCCACATGTCTCCTCAAACAGACAGTCCAGATCTTCCTGGAGTTTCGAGACTTGAAGTGTTTCGATTTTCTTGTTCTCGAGAATCCCGATCTCGCGATTCCCGATTTCCAAAATGTGAGATCTCACGACACGTGGCCTCCGTCAATCGGACGGTTCAGATCTATCTCGGGGATTTCGCCCCTATATACTGGGGTCTTAACCCTCGGGTAACTCCTGACAGATCCAACAGCTGTCGGGTTTTCCAGCCGAGATCTCATGGATCAGATTGGCTCCTACCCGGGCATTCTTCCACGATTCCCTGGACGTGGAAAAATCAACGGTCCAGATACTCTCATGGACCTTGGAGATCTACGATCCTGAATTCTTCGCTGCCCACGAAGGCATAGAGAAACCAAGTGGTAAGGCATTTAACACCCTACCTTCTCCTACCAATCTAACGGTCGTGTGTGACCACAGATTTCTCGACGAAATCTCGTCCGTTGATCAACACCTATTCATGGTTAAGGTACTTAACCTTCCAGCTTCTTCTTTCAATCTGATGGTCATGCGTGACCACAGATCTCCCGACGGAACCTCGTCCGTCGATTCGATACTTATCATCCTTATGCTACCATCTCGGGTTTTCAAGAGGATCGTTCCTCCTCGTGCAGGGTTATTAAGGCCTTACGCCTTCACATTTTCTTTCCCGGTTCTTGATGGGATTTTCCAAGAAGGGTATCTCTATGGGGAGGTTCACCCAGGGTACTATCTGAGACAGATAAGGGTATCATCCTCCCGAGAACCAGACGTGAAGTCTGAATTAGATCAGTAAGAATATAAATAATGATTCATGAGGACATAATCCATATGTAGTCTTTCCATGCAAATATACAACTACTAGTACTGATCAAAATACCACACAAACATTCTTATAATGAAAACATTCACAGTTTCACAGCTTATGAGCATAATTATCAGAATACATATATTTCAAGGTGCCAGAGGCAAAGCACTTATCAGAAATAACACCAGGGTTAAGAAACTGCTGAGAGGGGTGCTCATTTCCACCCAACCGTAGGCTCAGCAACTCCCAATGGATTTACCACTAGCCACCCCCGAGCTGAGACCACGATGCTCTGAGACTGCGTCTCTCTGTCTGCCAGTGACCAGGAGCGAAGGTTGCAATCCTTCCTCTCTGCTATCACTCACTCTATGTAATAAAATGCCAGAGTTCCCCTCGCGTCTGCCCTCTCAATCGCTTCTTCCATACGCCTTATCCTCTCGCGAGGTTGCGTGTGGCACGATTACCCTCGGGTCGATCAGGCCGGACGGCTCTACGGATGGGCGGTTCACCATCCCATCCCTCATCAAGCCATCCGCCTACCAGCCTGCGAGGCATTAAATTTCAGGGCCAGCGAGCCGCTTTTGGTTCTCCGGGCCAGTGGAGTCCAAATACGGTATTTAATTCTCGGTGGAAGTTAACGCCACCTTTTTAGGGGCCTTCCACCGCCATCGTGGTCTCTTTTTCTGCACATCCCCTCTCAGCAGTCCTGAAATAAATTCAAAATATCATTCACATTCATTGACCTCTTCCTCAAGGTCCATTTACATCACATATTCACATTTATGAGTTTTCCATTGTCCTTGGCCAGTCCAGTTATATTTACAAGATGGGGGAAACAGGGTGTTACATTCTTGATGCATATATTTCTCTTGATTGATGTGATTCTTCAAACTCTTGAAGTTGTGCCCTCAATATCTTATTCTTCTTTTTATACTTTCTTAGTTCCTCCAGAGCACTAATCAATTCTACTTCTAGGTCTACTTCTCCTTCAAATTCGTAGTTTTCTTCATCATCTACATAATTATTTTGAGTGTTCATTCCCATAAATAGAAGTTATGAATATTCATCTTCACTTTCTTCAGAAGAGTTGTTGTCCTCTTTGGTGTAAAGATTCTTCTTCTGTTTGTAGTATTTATTTATTTTCTTTATCTTACCCTTCTTATGTTCTTTATGATTCTAAATTTATTCATCATCACTATCCTTCTGCTTGGGATATGGACATTTGTTAGCAAAGTGTCCAACTTTTCCACAGTTGAAGCATATCATAGGAAACTTCCCCTTGTATTTACCAGTCCCTTTCTTGAGTTTCTTCATAAAGTTAGATACTTATTCATCAGATATCTCTGATAAATATTCATTAGGTACCTTCTCCTTCTTCTTCCTTGATTTTGATGCCTTGAAGGTTATTTTTCCTTTTGTTGGTTTTTCTTTTCTTGTTCTCATCTCATATGATTTGAGGATACCATGTAGTTCATCCACTGTGAGCTTATCAAGATCTGGTATGTCTTCAAGGGTAGAAATTTTGGCATCATACCTCATAGGTAATGATATCAAGATCTTTTGGAAAATTGGTTTGTCTTTGAGTTATTCTCCTAATGCTCTGATTGAATTGACAATTTCATAAACTCTTTGAAGATATTCAGCTATGTTTTCTTCCTCCTTAATTTTCAAATTTTCAAATTGAGTTCTATAGGTTTGCAGTTTGGCTTCCTTGACTTTGTTGTCTCCTTCATATATGACCTTCAGTTTGTCCAAAATCTATTTTGTTGACTTACAGTGCATTACCTTTACAAATATATGATTGGTTAATCCTCCTAGAATAGAATTGACTGCTCTTGAATTTTCATTGCATAACTTCTTTGCAGTTGTATCATTAGGTGGGGTATATGGTCTAGTATAACCACTTTCAAAATATTTCCAAATATCACATCCAAGGGCCATGAGATAACTTTTCATTCTCAAACTCCATAATGCATAACCATTCCCTTTGAACATAGGTGTTTTTTTGGAAGACATTCCCTCTTGTTGATCCATTGCTTCATAATCTACCTTCCAGTTGCTAGACTATGCATAAGGCACCCACTCTAATACCAATTGTTGGAAACTTGGTCAATACTAAGAGGGGGGGTGAATCAATAATGGTTAATTATTTAAACTTTTAATAATTTTAACTTATTAACAACAATTGATCAACAACAATAAACTTCAATGTAAAATCAATACATTAATACAAGTTACAATAATGATTGGGAGACACCAATCTTGTTGTTTAGGGCTTCAACCCTAGGAAGCACCAACTCCCTTGTTTTAGGGCACCAACCCTAGGAAGCACCAACTCCCTTGTTTATGGCACCAACCCTAGGAAGTATCAACTTATTTTCTTCAAACTTTAATCAGTAAATGACATTAATCCTTCCTTGCTCCACCCTTCCACCCTCACTTCATAAGTATCTCCAACTTTCTTCCTTGGAATATGTACTTGTTTCTGATCTTCTAATGTAGACCACAAAGACACATTACTTTCACCTTGTTTTTATTCTTACAAAATTTCCAAAATGTATAAGGTTGAACCATTATGTCTTTTAGTAATGAAACATTGCACCCCTTCATTTAATTAACACAAATGATGATTTCATTAATTGATTTTCGTACACAAAATTAGACATTGCTTTCGTACGAATATCTTAGAGTGTTGGAAATGAATTTTACAATTATACGACATGGGTTTTGTGCCAAACATGCCCAATTAGCCGTCACGCAAAACATTCCCCCAGAACATGTGCAAGGTGGCTGGTACATATGGTTCTTTGAAAGAAACTTGCCCAAATTTTCCTTTCGTCGACGGTTGCCAAATCAAATTCAGGACAATTTACCTTTTCATGAATGTCTAAATCGACCTCCATATATCTCCTTTGTTGGTGACTATTTAAACTCAACTTGTAAACATTTTAATTGATGGTGGATACTAAAATCGGTTCCCTCTCATCTTCTAGTCACTAAATATTCGACTCGGTCTTCAACCTTTTTCGTATTTGCTTCCTCATTTGACTGACAAACATTTTTTTGGTTGACTCAACTAGGATAAATTCCAACTTGAGTATTTTGATTCTGGTCCACCCAAATTGATTCAGCCTTGACCCGACTTGTATTTCCCAATTTAAGTTTTCTTTGACTTCGACCTTTAGGTTACTTCTTTCTTGGACCGACTTGGCGTAGAAGAAAACCGACTTGTGTAATTCGACTTTGGTCGTCTTGACTTGATTCAGTTTCAACTTCAACTTTTTCGATTTTGACTTCTTCTACTTATCTGAATTCGACCTTTGACTTATTCTACTTATCTAACTTTGACCTTCAACTTCTTCGACCTCTTCGGTTTCGACCCCTAATTTCTTTGACTTCAACTTTCGAAATTGGGTTTGACTGGTTGAGACTTTTCTTGATAAGACTTTTATACCATACTTATTGACATCTACTTGATTCTTTTTGTATCAATTCCAATACCAACTTCATTCCCAACATTGACCATATTGGTCCTCTTTGTCATCAATGTCAAACCCATAATACTAGGTCCAACATCTTCCTCTAGAAAACTTCAGACGCTTTAGAATGTTTCAGGGTATTCAAGGAACTGGTTGAAAATGAAACTGATTTGAAAATCAAATGCTTAAGATCAAATAATGAAGGTGAGTTTACTTCAAATGAATTCAGGGATTTCTGTTAAGAACGGAGAATAAAAATACAATTCTCAACAACTAGAATAACTCAACAAAACAGAGTTGTTGAAAGGAAAAAAAGAATTGTACAAGAAATGGACAGAACCATGTTGAATGACTCCAAGCTAAGTGATATATTTTGGGGACAAGCAGTGCGTATAGTCATTCATATCTTGAAAAAAGGATTGATTAGAAGGAATAGTGATGAGACTCCATATGAGTTATGGAAAGGAATACCAGACAATGTGAAGCACTTTAGAGTGTTTGGAAGCAAGTGTTACATCAAAAGGGAAGACAAGAAGATTGGAAAATGTTACTCTTGGGTGGACGAAGGAATACTTGTTGGGTACTCATGCAAAATCAAAGCATACAAGTGCTACAATTTAAGACTCAACAACATATTGGAAAGCATAAATGTAAAACTTGATGAAACAAACTTGTTGAATACCAAGAAGGAAAGAAGAAATTCAAACATCTTTGAAGAACGGGAAAATCAAGAACTAAAGAAAGAAGAAGAGGAAGAAGAAGAAAACCAACAAGAAGAGAAGAAGCCAGAAGCGGAACAAGAAGAAAACAACCAACAAGATTTTTAGATACCTTCTAGGACACCTAATTGTCAGGTTGAGAATAATCATTCACCAAAACAAATCATTAGAGATAGAAGTGCCAGAGTAGAAACCAGAAGAAGAAAACAAGCACAAACACCTGAACAAGGACATTTTTCATTACTGTCCACAATTGAACCAAGTAACTTTGAGAAATCTAGAAATGGTGACCATTGGATCAAGGCATTGGAAGAATAACTGAATCAAATAGAGAAGAATGAGACGTGGGAACTAGTTCCAATACCAAAGGACAAAAATGTGATTGGGACAAAATGGGTCTTCATAAACAAGTTAAAAGAAGATGGACATGTAACCAAAAACAAAGCAAGACTAGTGTGCAAAGGAAATGCTCAAGTTGAAGGAATAGATTTTGAAGAAACATTTGATCTCATGGACATAATGGAAGCAATCAGAATTTTCTTGGCTTATGCATGCTCCAAAAGGATCAAAGTGTATTAGATAGATGTAAAATCAAATTTTCTAAATGGAGAATTATAAGAAAAAGTCTACATAGAACAACTAGAAGGGTTTCTACGATAAAAAAGGGAATACTATATTTGCAGATTGAAGAAAGATCTATATGGACTTAAGAAAGCTCTGAGAACTTGGTACTCAAGATTGGACAGGTACTTACAACAACATGGATTCAGAAGGGGAAATGCAGATAGTAACCTCTACATAAAAGTGGATCAAGGAAGTGTGATTATTATAGAAGTGTATGTTGATGACATAATATTTGGAAGTGTGATTATTATAGAAGTGTATGTTGATGACATAAAAGTTTGCCAAGGATATGCATAATGAATTTGAAATTTCCCTACTTAGGGAGTTGAATTTTTTCTTAGGACTCCAGATATCTCAACCAGATGAAATAATTTTCATTTCCTAAACCAAGTACATCAAGGAAATGTTAAAGAAGTTCAAAATGGAAGACTGTAAACATGTGAGTACTCCTATGGTTACTGGTTCCAAGTTGAGAAAAGATGATGAATCTAAAGAAGTGAATCAAAGACTCTACATATCAATGATTGGTAGTCTACTCTATCTGACAGCTTCAATATCATATGTAATGCAAGCAGTTGGACAGGTTGCAAGATTTCAAGTGACACCAAAGGAAGCCCATGTTCTAGCAGTGAAAAGGATCTTCAAATATCTTAAAGGAACAAAATATTTTTGGCTATGGTGTCCGAAAGGAAATGAGTTAACTATGGTCACCTACACAAATGCTAATTTGGCAGGAATTATTGATGACAGAAGAAGTACAAGTGGAGAAACTTTCTACTTAGGTGACTGCTTAGTGTCTTGGTTGAGCGAGAAGCAATCTTAAATATCCTTGTCCACAGCAGAAGTAGAATATATCGCAAAAGAAACATGTTGTACTCATATTCTATAGATGAAGCAAACCCTTCAAGGCATACAATTGAGATATGATGATCCTATTTTGATACTCTATGACAACACAAGTGTTATAAGCATCTAGAAGAATCCAGTGATGCATTCAAACACCAAACATATTTCTATTAAGTTCCACTTTATGTGGGAACAAGTCATGAAAAATAATATCAAGTCGGAGTACATTGGGACAAAGGAACATATTGAAAACATATTCAGAAAGCCTCTTCCTAGATATACCTTTGAGTATCTTCGACAAAAACTGGGATTAATTTGTTCTCCAAATTGATTTCCATAATATTCTGTAACAACAAAAAGGGGAATATTGTCACGAGGAGTTACCCTTTTCCATTGATGTCAAAGGGGGAGAGAAAAATAGTAAAAATAGAAGCATGAATACGGGGGGAGTCACCATGAAGACAAGAGGACAATACAATCATTGGGATCAAAGCATGAACACAGGGGGGGCATATTTTTCTTACTAAGTTGCCATCAATGACAAAGGGGGATATTGTTGGAAAATCGGTTTTCATTGATGTCAACCTCGGAATAATCCCTAAATAAAATATTATAATCCCCTAAAAGTGATGATGATGTGTCCACTTGAAGAATCCTTGAAGATCCTTGAAGGATCCTTGACATAAATGTATATAACTCCAAAGTGGTCCCCTTAATCTTTTAAGAATGGACCTCACGGGATGAGATAACATGTGGTTGTTTCCACGTGCCCAATTTAATTTTTAAACAAATGGATCCCACTAGATGTCCAATATAAATATTACAGGCCTACAAATGTCCAAGATAAAAAATTGCAAGATGGAGATTGTTGAAAGTATCATTTTTTGGTCAATTTGGATACCCTATATTTGAGGGAATTTTAACCCTACATAAATACCTCAAATGGAAGAAAAAATTGCATGGTTGGAAAGATTATTCCAATACCTTTCCAATGGTATATTTAATTCCCTCTAACTCCCTAGGAATGAGGAGATATGAGTTTTTTTGTTCAATAACCCATCCATAAAATTGAGGTCGGCTCAACTAATTTTGGGGGAAAAAATTACTATAAATAAAGTATATAACTTTGCATTTTCGTGTAACTGGAGAAGAGATCAAGTATGAGGTGCACTCAAGGTGTTTGGGTGACTTTATTGTGTCCAACGGAATTCTAAAGGATTCTATTAGGGTCTTTCTCATTCTCAATATATGCTATGAGGTTGTGATGTTGTCGTGCACACTTATATGAGGTTGTGATGTTGTCGTGAGTGGAATTTGTCGTTAATGGACGTTGTCGTGAATGGATGTTTCCATCAATGGATGTCTCTGATAGTGATTACATTTTGGGAATGATGTTATGAGGCTTTCTAGGGTTTGAAGGATTGTCTACGAAATGAAGCATGCAAGTGAATTTAGAAGTACTCTGTGTATGAATATCTTGAATTGGTGATATCTTATTGAGTTGGTGTTCAAATGAGAATATTGTTGTCTTCATTCAGCAGGTTGGTGCTTGTGCTTTAGGGAGTGGGTTCTTCCTTCCAGTTGGAGATGGTAAAGCCATGGGTTTGGTGCCTCCTTTCAGTCAGTGCTGGTAAATCATGGAGTTGGAACTTCCTTCAGGTTGGTGCCTGTAGATCAGGAGGTTGGTGCCTCCTTCTAGTTGGTGCTGGAGAATCTTGGAAATATGTGCCTCCTATTGTTGGAATTATTAATGCAACTGAGAGGGGGGGGGTGAATCAGTTGTATATGAGCTTAAACAATTTTAACAATCTTAAAATATTATTAATCTTTCTTCATGTGGTCATCAACAATATACAACATATGAACAGTAAAGGTAAAGAACAACAGTCACACATAAAGTATGCACAGAGACAAATTTTTCACGAGGAAACCCATAAAGGGAAAAAACCTCTTCTTCTTCGAAATGATAGGCAGTCTTTTAAGTTCTGTACATCATCTTTAATTGAGCACCAACT
>ML787233.1:226717-277554 GCA_009831015.1 Picea engelmannii
ATTTGAAAGAAGAAATCTACATGGAACAACCTCCTGGTTATGTCCATAATGACTCTAGCCTTGTTTGTCGCCTCAATAAATCTCTTTATGGTCTCAAGCAAGCTCCCCGAGCTTGGTATGCCAAAATGGATAGCTTTCTTATTACCACTGGATTCTCTAGATGCAATTCTGATCCTAATGTCTATACCAAGAAAGTAGGAAGCCATCTCATCATCCTTGTCCTTTATGTTGATGACCTTATTCTTAGTGGTAGTGACTCCAAACTTTTAAACCATGTGAAAACCAACCTTAAGAAGAAATTTGAAATGACAGACTTAGGCTTTTTGCACTATTTCCTTGGCCTCCAAGTTTTGCAAACCAATGAAGGAATTTTTCTTTCTCAGTCTAAGTATGCTTGTGACCTTCTTCGTCGCTTTCACATGGACAATTGTAAACCAACCCCTTCTCCCTTCCAGTCTGGAGTCAAGCTTTCTGCCATAACTCTCTAACCATGAGGAGTTATGTGACATTCCACATACCACCAGAAATGGAATGACATGTACTATCCATATAGAATAGTATTACCTTCAAATATATTATAAACTCATACCATTATACATGAAACAACCTTGGGTCCATTACCCAAACCTTTGTGCTATTGGAATTATCTACTAGACTTTCTCCAAGGGTTGAAATCAATATACAATATCACTCTCCAATGTTTGAAATCAATGACAACCAACAATCCATACCAACTATCCATCAACCTAAGCCAATTGTCTAACAATCTCCCCCTTTGGCACTAATGGCAACACCAATATTTATGGAAACACTTAGTCATGATAACATTCATGCTTATACTCTTCATCAATGTTTCTATATCTCCCCCTTTGACATCAATGGAAAAGGGTATCTCCCTTTGGGGCTGCTCCCCCTAACTAAACTCTCCTTAGGGATGCTCCCCATATCTATGTGCCTTTGATTTCTCTTTGTGTTTATAAGCCTCTGATTACTATCTTTCCCTTCATATGAATAATATCTCCCCCTTTGACAAAGGGTATCACTCTGAAGTCATATCGCTCATTATTCCCTTGTGACAATCGCTCCCCTTGGAAACATGCCTCTATGCTCTCTCTCCAAGAATTTACCTTTGCATATGATAAATCTCTCCCCCTATGTCTTATTTATGGTTTTTCCTTGTGTACATATAAGACATATAAGATAACCATTCAAAAGCATTCATTTTGAAGTAGAAATTACTCCTAGTCTCTGGAGAAGATACTCAAGGGCTTCCCGTGGAAGCGGTTTTGTAAAGATGCATGCCACTTGTTATTTTTTTCCCACATATTCAACTCTGATGTTCTTCTCTACAACAGGTTCCTGTAGAAAGTGATACTTGATTGTAATGTGTTTTGTCTTGAAGTGCATCACCGGGTTTTTTGAGATACTGATGGTGCTTGTATTATCAAAATAGACTGGAATGGGCTCATCATACTCAACCTTTATATTTTTCAAAGTTTGTTTCATCCATAGAACCTGTGTACAGCATATTTCAGCTGCAATATACTCTGCCTCGACTATAGATAAGGATATTGATGATTGTTTATTGCTTAGCCAAGATACTAAACACTCACCCAAGTAGAATGTTGCTCCACTGGTGCTTCACCGGTCATCAATGTAACCTGCCCAATATGCATATATGTAGGAAATAAGTGATAGATCCTTTTCTTTTGGATACCATAATCCAAACTCTTATGTTCCTTTGAGATATATGAAAATCCTCTTCACTACTAATACATGTGATTCCTTTGGTGCTTCTTGAAATCATGCCACCTGTCCAACTGCCTGCATTACATCTGGTCTGCATGTTGTCACATATAGTAAGCTACCAATCATTGACCTATATTGTCTCTGGTTTGTAGACTTGAATCATCATCTTTTCTCAACTTGCAACTGGTTTGCATAGGAGTGGTAACTGGTTTGCAATCTTCCATTTTGAACCTCTTTAGCATTTCTCTGATATACTTAGTTTGAGAAATAAAAATTCCTTGGTTTCTTTGACATGTATGAAGACCCAAAAAGAATGATAGTCCTCCAAGTAATGACATTTCAAATTCATTCTACATATCCTTTGCAAATTTTTGGCTTAACCTATCATTGGTACTTCCAAAACAATATCATCAACATAAATTTCAATTAATAAAATATTACCTTGAGTTACCTTGATGTAGAGGTTGTTGTCTGCGCTTCCTTTCCATAGTTCGTAGGGAGTTTTTTCATTGTTGTTTCTGAGCATTACTTTGTTTTGAATGTGAAATTATGTATGCACTACATGTGTCCAAAAAATATTTGTCAATTTGGAATCCATTAGCATTGTTCAAGCCATTTCCTGTGTAATTATCATCCATTATGATAATGTTCCTTTGTCTTTGAACCACTCTCTAAACCAATCTATGAATCCATGATCTCGTCCAATATCATATATCTATCCAAACCTGCTAAGGGTTCTTATGAATCCATCTCTGTCCATACTGTCCAAGACTCTACTTGCGCAATTGTCCATAATGTTGACCCATTTATCACTATACTATCATTAAGTCTTGATTAATCTATCAAACTGTACTTCTGCTAACTGGTTTCTATGAATCTATCTTCTTAAACTCTACAAGTTGCTCAAAGTATGGTTCTTTGGTCTGTCACAGCTATCGCATAGACTCCCCCTGTCTAATATTCATATTACTTGGGAGTATATAAGCCGGATGGCTCAGAACATATCATGCTCTGATGTGTATTCATCATCATCTTCATTGGTAGATTCATCATCATCTTCATTTGTAGATTCATTATCTCTCTGAGCTAAGACTTATTTCTTTCTGTCTGTGGATTCATCTTTCACTACAATGCCTTAAAGTACAATTTCTTGAACTTGTTCCTTATTTACATGTCCTTCCTTTCTTTCAACTATTTTCCAAACCTTTTTCTATCCTACATATTTCGTTTTCTCTGTAGAATCTCGTTTTATTGCCAATCTTGCAATCTTTGGTACCTGGTATTTGTTCACCTGTTCTTCTTGTTTTCTTATCCATACTTTCTTATATCTGATATCAGTATTTCTTTCATGGAAGTATCGATCATGCTTCTACAATCACTGGCTATGTGTCCATAGTTATGACATTTGTAACACTCAATGTTACGTGCAACCACATAGGCACTTCTTGCTTGAACATTTCTTTTATAATCCATGCAATCTTCAACCTTATGTCCAAAGTTAGTACAATAAAAACAATTTCCATAAAATAAATTTCCAAACCTGGGAGTGAATGATCTTCTTTGTGGCATAGTCCTTTTGAATTTTTGCCTTGCCTGATCATGATTAAAGCTTCTTTGTGGATTGAACATGGATGGTATTCTTGAAGATGTATCTTCAATAGTTTTCTTAGATTATGGTTGACCATGATTCCTTCTTTTGAGTACTTATGCATAACTCTTTCTATTTTATTCATTCTTCTTTTCTAGCAACCTAGAGTGCTTCTCTTCATTTTTTATAACTGATAAGGATGGTTTTGTCTCTTCAACGTTCTTGTTGACCTTGACGATTTTACTTCTCAATGTGACAACTTCTTCTTCAAGCTTCTCAACCTCTTCTTGTTTCTTCATTATCTGAGACTTCATAACTTCTTCTGTTCTTTTCGCTTCTTCAAGTTGAATTTTTAATGTGATTATTTCTTCTTCAAGTCCTTTCTCTTCTTGACCAAACTCTGCCTTAATCTGGTTTAGATCATTAGTTCTTTCCTTAAGATGATATGTCAATATCTTCTCTCTCATTTCTGCTTCTTCCTTCTATGTTGCTATGTTGGGTTCCAAACATTGCTTTTGATATTCAAGATTTTCTTCGATCTTTCTGGATTCTTCTAGCTGAGTTCTTAAGTTCTCAATGACCTGTTGGGATTTTTAAAAAATGTGAGCACTTTTCTTTTGTTTCATAAATTCTTTCTTGAGCGAATTTTTTTTCTTCTCTTAGTTCATATAAAGCACTAATCAATTCTTCTTCATAATTGTCTTCCTTTTCAATTAGTTTTTATGTATCGTTTCCTTCATGGCATTCTATTTCAAGATGTGCATGTTTTTCACAATTAAAACTAAACAACATACCTCTGGTGATTATGTACTCTTCATCTTCTGAATTTCTTGACATGGTGAACATAATACTTCTTGATTTGTATCTACATATTCTTTGGCATTTTATGAATCTGTGATGGGTGAAGAATATATGTCATGTAACTTATCCCAAAGTTCTTTTGTTGATGAAAATTTACCAACATTTTCTCTCACCGGATTAGGTAATCCTTCCCAGATGAAATCCATTGTTATTTTTTTAGTCTTCCTCAATTCTTTCTTGGCTACAGTCTTTGCCCTTTTTGAACTATCATATCTTGTAACAACTGATAGCCAAATATAATGTCCCTATGCCTGTAAAAATAATTTCATCCTTATGCTCCACATCTCATACTTAAAACCATTATGACCATTAAACATTGGTACTTCATTCTCAGAATAATCCATGATCTCCTTCCAGTGGTTAAATTTTTTCCTGAAGGAACCTGCTCTGATACGAAATGTTGGATTACTGAGAGGGGGGGTGTTGACGGGAAAATTTGACATGACATCAATTGGAAGAATATATATGTTCCAGGGTTGTCTAAATAACCCAAGTTGTTTGGTGTAACCTATTATGACGGGTTTAATGGCTCTGTTAGCCAACTAGGGTCCTAAAGATAGAAAAATGAAATAAACTAACTAAAGAAAAGATTCTAACAATCAACACAATGATTACAAATATTTATCTAAGAATGTGAATATACAAATGATTATGAACAATTTATATACAGTTTACAAGGTTTGCATGAAATCTTGCGAAAATGATTGTTTAATAAAGTTTATGTATCAAATATGAACAACACTTTTTTTTGGATTTTTTTTAAAGATATTAAACGAATAAATACTAAATGAATACGATTGAAACAATGACACAAAAACAGTCAAAGCTAATTAATGTAATCATCGTTTCATTCATAAACAACTTAACTAAATAACACATAGAATATCCTGTAGCTGATCAACGAAACTAGTATTATCTTTTTGTGTTGTATGAGCTCATGCCTGTACTGTTGTTAAGGGAAACCTATAACAGAACAATACTAGCACTTCCAGAATACATTCAAATAAGTATTTGATATTGGAGTAAATTAATAACAACAGGAAGACAACTAATTAAAAATCATGTGATCTTAAGATAATCAATATTTCAGAGCAAAGGACAACTCAATTCTGAGTATTGATATTATCCATCATTTAACATTAGAAATAAATTCCACAATAATCAAATGATCGATTTATCACACATAAAAAAAATGGAATAAGAAATTATGGACAACATATAACATTTAACAGTATGAAAACACCATATGATGACAAGCTAAAGCTAAAATCAACCATAATAATATTCTCATGATACAACAATAATGAAAGAATGGAATGGAATAAGCATCACACAGGTCTAAAGCCAAAGATGAATTGCTTTCCCATATTCTTTCTCAAAATCACATGCCCATATTGTGGTCCAAAAATTAATTTTTGGGATAATAGACTCTTAAAGATTGAAAAAAATATATATATAAATGATAATAATTAACCATGTATTGATAAAAATAGACTAAAGCTAATTTAAATCAATGCATAGTTAATTAATCAAAGAATATGAAGATATTATAATTAAAATAAAACCATTTTACTCGCAGGACAAAATCCATTAAGAAACCTGGAATTCCATATTCTTCTTTGAAAATACTCGTCCATTCTCCCAAAGATTGCAACCATCCGTTACTCCATTTGAAAAGAAAAAAGTTTACAAAAGAAATAATATACAAAAGAGAAAGGATACAAATTCTCCTCTCCAATTATTGGATCCTCTGGCTCTGATCTTTCTCATATATTTATACAATGAATGAACAGTCTAGGCGTCACTATTAATTTTCGCCACCTGAAATATGCCTCATAAAGAGACATCAATATCTCTCAAATCGTGCATGTTTTTGGGAAAATTTATACATGGAAGGTAAATTTGTCCATATAGGTTTTGGGTTTTCAACCGTTTATTCAAATTCCTCATGGTTTGGCTGCAATCAGTCCTGCAAAATTATCTGTCTGATCTTGACGCCTTTCCAAATTTTATTTGTTATTGCTCATAAAATTATCTATAGCAATCCAATATTATTTTTGGATCAATCATCTTGAACGTATTTGGATAATAAAATCAAGCCATGATCATATATGTATCAAATATTTGATAATAGAAACCCGTGAAACAAAAAGAAACTTAAATTAATAACATAAAAATTGATAACCTAAAAATTGTGAATAAAACAAAATCTAGAACAATAAAATCAAAAATGAATTTAAACTAACTATAAGTTCTAAACAAACATTGTTTATAATTTCCTTTCAAATATGATCTTAAAATTCTAGAAGCTTCAAGTTAATGGAGAAGAGAAAAATATTAATTTTGGTTTTTTACAAAATCAAACAAATCATAGATAATTCTTTTTTATTTATTATTATTATTATTATTTTGAAATGAGATGCAAAATGAAAAAAAAGAATTTAATTAATTAATATCACCAAATGATTTTATGAAAATGAGAAATCAACCAAGATATTATTTGATGAAGTATTGAACCCGTTATTCAAAATAGTCAAACTTGCTAATGAGCAAAAGAAAGAACACATAATCGTAATTTAAACGAAAGTAAACAGTTGATAAAAATTAACGTTTTTGTTTAAATTGAGATTTCTATGCTCGTTTCTAAATTTTGACATATACTCTTGTAATGAATGTCTCATACTATAGTGAATGTCTTAAGTTTGTATCAAAGCAAGCCAAGGTAGGGAACTATTTGAAAAGGTTGATTTTGTAGCTCATTATAATTATCAAGATTCTAATGGGGGCCCTTTAAATTTTGTAAAAATTTAGGGGGAGTTGTTGGGGCCAAACAGGGGGGTGAATCAGTAACAGAGAAATTTAATCATTATAACCATATAATCCAAGTGTTATATCAATGTATCATTATCATCCAATTATTGCAGAGTAAAAAAGAAATGAACAAATGAACAATCATACACATACACAGTACAACAATGTTTTACGTGGAAACCCAAAAGCGGTAGAAAACCACAAAATATTTTTTCTTATATGTCTTGAAGAATTACATTCATTGGAAGCACCAACTTCCTTTGTTTTACAGCTGCAACTGGAAGGAGGCTCCAACCCCCTAGTTTCTCAGGCTACAACCTGAGGGAAGATCCAACTCCCCAATTCTCTGGCTCCAACCCCCTATGTTCTCCGGATACAACCGGAAGGTGGCTACAATCACCTGTCCTTGCCCTGTCCAACTGAATTGAAGTATAAGTAGAATGATGGAACCATTGTCACACTATCACTGTGAGATATATTGATGTAAACCTGTACCAATGAACCTGCACCAAATAACCTTTACCAATAACCTGAACCATGCATCAACTTGTACCTCAACCTGTAATCAACCTGTACCATAAATAAGTGCATCAGCCATGCACCAACCTGTACCAAAAAACTTGTAATCAACCTGTACCATAAACAAGTGCATCAACCATGCACCAACTTGTACCTGAACCTGTAATCAACATGTACCATAAACAAGTGCATCAACCATGCATCAACCTGTACCAAACAACCTGTAATCAACCTGTCCCATAAACAAGTGCATCAACCATGCACCAACCTATACCATCAATCTTATAAACCAAATCATATCTACTCACCAAGATCAATCACTAATACAACTCTCAAAGATGTGCATCAACCAAGCATAACACAACAACTCATAATCATCACCAACAACTCATAATAATACAAGTATGCTACATCATCCATAAACCATGTTTCAACAATACTACTAACAAGTGCCTCCAACCATGTACCAATCATGTATCAACTACTCATCAACTATGACTCATCAAGATGTACCAACATCATCAACTATACACCTTATGTATGTGCTTACTCATCAACTACTTTTCTCAACCATGTACCCGACATGTACCTCAACCAAATTCCCTCATCGATTTCATCATCCAAATATGATTTGTAAATCTGTAATAGACCCGGTGTATATGATCACATACCTACAAACCTTCCTTAAATTTAAAAACAACAGACTATCATTTTCATCAAACTTTTCTTTAGTCTCACATGACTAGTTTTGGATTAGTCAACAACCCTAACTTGAAATAACCATAACTATGTACATGTAATGAATAAAGATATGAAACTGATACAAAATTTTATTCAGTTTGTTTTATGCAATTCCTCCAAGTTTCACTACTTGAAACCTCTCAGAAAAGGAGTTATAGCAAAAATGGCATACCTTGTTGAATTCTGGCTTATTCTAGAGAGCGACATTGTAAAGCGTGCCCCGCACAGAATGTTTGTTGAATCAATCTGAAAATGTTACACGGAATGATATAGACTATACTATAACCAACACATTTTTTCTTACTGGATTTGGATATTTTATGAAGAAGTTGTGACGTTTTTACCCGAAACACTTGTTTTAGATTAGTTTAAGGAATAGCCACAACCCCTATTTTCCACAGTGTAAATACAAAACTACAACGATTCACAAGATGATTTCTTTTACCATAGATACTTGGATATGTTTCCTCAATGGAATATCAATTTCACTATCTGAATCATTCTAGAAAATAAATTATTGCGAAAATGGTGAGCTGACCTGCAAATAACATACCTTAGAAAGAATCATCAAAAGAATTTATCCTCCCTTGAATTATGGCCTTCTTTTTTTCACCTTCCTTCTGAAATTCGGCTTGTATATCCTTTGGTTACCTCAAAAACATATATATATATTCAATATTCTCAAGTGCGATCTAAAATGAGAGAGCTATTCCTCTTATTTATACTCTCCAAGTAGCTTCCTTAAAAAAATCTTCTAGGTCACTTTGTCCACTTTCCTTATTTTAGGGTTAACCCACTTCTAATTTCTCCATTAAATTTCTTATTTAAACAATTTATTTTGTATTCACTTTGAATTATAGTAAACTGGTCACTTCACTTTATTATTTACCTTCTAAAATCTCTTAAACCACTTTGACTACTTTGACCTTTTGGGGCTTCTAGATGGCATATGAGGGTCCTCCAACTTCGTAAGGCCATAAATCTCAAACCGTGAGGAGTTATGTGACATTCCACATACCACCAGAAATGTAATAGCATTTAATATCCATATATAATAGTATTACCTACAAATATATCAAAAATCATACCATTATCCATCAAACAAACTTGGGTCCATTACCCAAACCTGGGTTCTCCAACTTCTTATGGCCATAACTCTCTAACCGTGAGGAGTTATGTGACGTTCCACATACCACGGGAAATGGAATGACATGTACTATCCATATAGAATATTCTTTCCTTAAAATATATTAAAAAATCATACCATTGTACATGAAACAACCTTGGATCCATTACCCAAACCTTTGTGCTACCGGAATTTGCTACCAGACTTTCTCTAAGGTTTTATATCAATCACTAAGGGTTGACATAAATATACAATATCACTCTCCAATGGTTGAAATCAATGACAACCAAAAATCCATACCAACTATCCATCAACCTAAGCCAATTGTCTGACAGTTGAGGACTATGGAAGAGTTATAGGTCAGTTTATAGTATAGTAGATCAACTACAAGATCAAAGGTAAGTTTTAAATGGTTATGGTTATGGTGTTATGGTACATGCATGGTAATGATAGTATGTGATATTGTACATCTTGGTGATGTTATGGTACATTGATTAGAAGCATCATTGGCTATCTTGGTGTATGGTTTGGTTAGATGTTATGGTGCATACTTGAGGCTTGGTATATTGTGAGGTTGCATGTTGGTGATATTGAGGAGCATGATTGAGGCATGTGTTTGTGAGCTTAGATTTATGTCTTAAGGTACATCATTGGATGCATGGTAAATGTTTGTTGAGTTCTTCTTAGTGAGATACATTGTTGGTTCATATCTTGGTTTATTGGTATTTGGTGAATGGCATGATATAGTATATGATTGGTACATGTTGATGTACATGGTTGATGGTTGATGCATGGTTTGGTACAGGTGTTGGTGCATGGTCGATGCACTTGTTGTGATACAGGTTTGGTGCATGGTTGATGCACTTGTTGTGATACATGTTTGGTGCATGGTTGATGCAATTTTTTTCGTACATGGTTGATGATATAGGTTGATGCATGGTACAAGTTGGTACTTGGTTGAGACACATATATTGTGATGGTATGTGGTGATGTTGGTACATGCTTGGTAGAGTCATGTGTTGGTGATTTTGCGCATATGGCTTGAGATATGCTCTTTGTGATCTTGGCATGAGTTGCATGCAGATGCGAGTGGATCTGGTTTCGTGGATGACAGAGTGATTGGTTGGAAATATTGTTATGATCAATTGAAAATGACAGGTTGGATACAGTGACATGTTATAGGTTCTTGATAGTGGTAGTGATAGAGTTTGTGGCAGTGATAGCGGAAGAGTTCATGATAGTTGGTATACACTAATATTTCAGGGTGACATAATGGGGAAAGGAAAGATGGTTGTAGCCTCCTTTCGATTGGTGTTGGAGAATCAGGGAGTTGGAGCTTCGTTCAGGTTGGAGCCTGATAATTAGGTGGTTGTAGCCACCTTCTAGTTGGAGCCATAGAACCCAGGGGGTTGTAGACTCCTTCTAGTTGGAGACAGAAAATTCATGGAGTTGTAGCTTCCTTTAGGTTGGAGCTTGTAAATAAGGGGGATGTAGCCTCCTTCCAGTTGCAGCTGGAGAATTTGGAAGTTGGTTCTTCCTAAGAATTAATTCTTGATATATAATAAGAAATCATTCTGTGGTTTTCTCCCATTTGGGTTTCCATGTAAATATTGTTGTACTGTGTATTTGATGTCATGTTGTTGATGTGATGATGCTTATGATTATATGTTCATGATATATTGAATGCAATCATAGATGATACATTGATGATAAATTGTTGAACATTGTTGATAAAGTGGAAAAATATATATTGTGGGTAAAAGTGTTATAAAGTGCTCATACTGATTCACTCNACCCCCCCCCCCCCCCTCTCTTAGTATTCCAAAAATTGGTATCAGAGCAGGTTCCTTGAAGAAAAAATTTTAACCACTGGATGGAACATAATGGAGAGCAACAATTTGTATAAAAATGGAATACCATAGTTTGATGGAAAGAACTATGCATTATGGAGTAGAAGAATGAAAACATATGTACAAGCACATGGATTTGATGTTTGGAAATCAGTAGTAAATGGATACAAAGAGATTTCCACTCGTCCAACAGATAATGATGGAAATAAACTAATTCAAAACAATTTGAGGGAAAAAAGTGCTATCCTGAATGGTTTGGTTGATTTCGTATATGTCAAGGTTATGCATTGTAATTCTACAAAGGATATATGGGACAAAGTTCTGAATGTGTATGAAGGGGATGCCAAAGTCAAGGGAGCCAAGCTTCAAACTTATAGAGGTCAATTTGAAAAATTGAAGATGAAAGAAGAGGAAGACATTCCAACCTACTTTCTACGAGTTGATGAAATAGTGAATGTTATTAAAGGTTTGGGAGAAGAAATGAACAAACCAATCATTGTTCAAAAGGTGCTAAGGTCTCTACCAATGAGATTTGATTCAAATATTTCATCCCTAGACTAGAGGAAAGAGAAGACCGAGGTACGATAAGCATGGATGAGCTACATGGAATATTTACAGCTTATGAAATGAGAACAGAACGAGAATATCCATCCAAAAAAAAAGCAGCTTTTAAAGCATCCAAAAGGACAAAGAAGAAAAATACCGAGTCAAAGCCAAAATGAAGCTAGAGAAATGATTCATATGAGGATGAAGAAATGGTCAACTTTGTAAGGAAGATGAAGAAAGGAACTGGCAAGTACAAAGGTATGCTTCCCTTAAAATGTTTTAAGTGTGATAAAATTGGTCATTTTGCAAATAAGTGTCTTTATGCTAAGAAGTTAGATAGTGATGAAGAGGAAGATCCCAATAAAGAAAATAAATATCAAAAGGGAAATAAGAAATATAAATGGAAAGTCTTCAAGAAAAATATCTACTCAAGAGAAGACAATTTGTCATCTGATGAAGATGATGAAAGTGACAATGACTCAAAGAGATTACTCTTTATGGCTACGGAAAACAATAAAAACGATGAAGAAGGTGAAGTGGATTTTGGGGCATAATTAATCAATGTTTTAACTAAGCTGAATAAACAAAGGAAGAAAAACATCTACTTCAAAACCCAACTTGAATAGGGAAAAAGAAAGGAAGAAGTAATGTAGATCCAGATGATAAACAAAGAAAAGGAGTGTGAGAAGCTCGAAAAGGAAATTGTGACATTGAGAGTTGAAGTCAAAAAGCTTAACAAGAACTTGAAAAGTTCTCAAGTGTTAGAAAACATTCTCAACCATCAAAATCCATACAATGACAAATCTGGACTAGGATACAAGAATATTGATTTTGAGGAAGGTTCAAGCTCCATCACAAAAGCAACAGAAGAAAGGAGTTATGTAGGAGTTCTAAAAGAAATGAATAATGGTCAACAAGAATTAGAAAGGAATGAATACAGAAGACCTTCTTGTTATCAGACTAATCGGTAGGTGCGGACACTAACAAATCTCCCTAGATCCACCTAGATCTAGAACAAAATAGGACAGGACATGACTCTTTCCCTAAGTTATGACCATTGAATTAGCTAATAGGGAGGAACAAGTAACATACATTTATATCGCTTCCTAGGGTCTCTGTTGCTCCCGCTTCTCTCTGGTGCTCTCGTGAAGTCAAGATCAAGACAACACAAACCAACCAAAGTGAAGATAGCACAATATATTCAACTGTCAACTTATGTGTATGATCAAGGAATTACACAATAAAGTGAGAATAGCTTTATGGTAAAAGGACATGCCACTGTATCATATTAATTGAAAGTAGAAGATTACAACCTGATCACCTTGATGTCGCAAGCTCCCTTTCGGTGGCTCTTGGCTCCAACACACACACTTGCTCAATCCTTGTATGAACAAGATCAAATCCTCTTGATAGACTTGCTAGAGTCTCCAAGATCCTATTCAAACTAAGTCCTTCACACAATCCTTTCACCAATTCTCCAATGAATCTTGCTTAACCTTTTCCATGAGAATTCCATCAATATATAGGAGAGAATGAGATGGTTACTTGGATAAGAATGATCCTATAATATCAGGGAATCCAGTACAAGGATAACCATTTGAATGCCAACCCATTCTTCTAGAATATTCCCTTCTAGAACCATCGAGAATTCATCTTTTTCCAAGCTTTAGAGAAGGTTCGCACCCTAGCTCTGTAGCACAGTGCGAGAAGTTTGCACCCTAGCTTAAGGAAGCCTACGAGAATGGATCATTCTCGCACCCTGGTTTATTAGCAACCTCTGAACTCTCTTCAAAAGTAAGTTTTTTGGGAAGAGATGAATGTCACTTTTCTCAGGAGAAAGTTCTTATGAGGAGCCTGAGTACACCATCATCAATACACCATCATGATGACCAAAATCATGGGTAACAGAATGCCCCCCAAAGTATGAGGCCAGAACTAGTGACAGCCGAAAGACTTTGTAAGTTGCATGTGTGTGTCGGAAACCAGGAGCACACCTAATCGGAAACCTGCAAACAACCAAGCATCTGCAGAATATCATATATATTAATTCTGAGGTAGGCATTCCCATACTCAAATCACATACGGATGACATTGTAGACATAGGTCATGGCCACCAATCATACACTGTGGATCCATGCCATCAAAATATAGCATAGACACCAGGAATACACTGTGGATCTATACGAGAAAATTCAAATTAAGACGACATAGCCACAAGACATACAAAGTGGATCTATGTGTCGCAAATTATACATACTCCATCGCAACCTAGACAAAGAGATGATATCCAGGGTCTTCAATCTCGTCACCCAAAAGTACGGATCTAACCATATGATTACATGTGTTGAAGTTGAACATGGCAGAAACCACTTGATTACCGGTCATTGATGAAACCGTTAACAAGTACGAGGGAAATCACCATTGATGTCAATGACTCCTAAGGTACTCTAGTACAATCCTTCGAATGTGAGTGAATGAGTTGAAGTCGAACATTCAATGGAATCTTTCGATCAGGGGTCAATGATGTAAACCCACTGTCGAAAGCGAGGAAACCTGCCATTGAGGCATGCAATTTCCAAGGTACCAAAGAATTTCTAAGTCTTGTTTCCGGATAATGAGTTGAAGTCGACGGAACAAAACTCGTCACAGGAGGGCCTTGATGTATCCCCCATCAATGACACGAAATGAGTAACAGATTTTGAAGGTGAAACAGAGTATGATGTAAGTTGGACTAGACATAGGGAAGGCTGACATGGAGAGAATGGACAGCTGCAGATGGCCGACTCAATAGAGGTTGCTGATGAACATCTCTTGAACATATGAACGACACGACCAATGATTTGGCAGCATTGACTCAAAGACGACACAGGGAATGACCTTGTAACCAATCGAATGAGAGACAAATGGATTTCCCAAACCGGATTCAAATAATGAATAGGGGGTGTCATGTTCAAGAGAGACACTTACTGCCAATCAATATGAAGATGAAAACATATCCCTTTCCCAAATTTTCCCCCACCATTTTTGGCGAGTACCTCTTTATTTTTACGTAAGGTTGAGGAGGATAACATATGCTTGTTGATATAATCTTATCATTCGGATAAGTCCTTCGCAGTATGTTTAACGAACCCTAAGAAGGAGTGGTTCGATCCCATTACGGATCTGTCGATGTTTGTTTAACGAGTCCAAAGATAGAAAAATTGAAGGTTTTTCATAATTATAGAGTTTGGAAAAACACTTAAAAGAGAACTCTCTCAGTTCCTTTTTCGTAAACTTAGTCTGATGAGACTGAAAAAGAGATAAATTATCACTCACCAGATGCTTTCTTCAAATACTTTATCGAGCATGAAAATAGCAAGGTCGCTCGGCTATCTTTTCATGTTTAGAGAGTCTGAAAAGAGCTTAAAGAGGACTCTAGGGGGGTTCCTTTTTCATGTAACCTTGTTGAGCCCGAAAAAGTGATAAAAGTATGCTTGATCGCGTTCTCATGTATTTTCAAGCGTGAGAACGGACAAAGACCTAGCTCGAGGTTTTATAAAAAAAACATAAAAAACAAACAAAACATGCGATGAAAAAGAAAAAATATGTCTGCATCCCTGTACATGAACATTGAAGTCATTACGCCTGCAAAAGCTACACTCGAAAGGGCAATAGGGTTTAGGTTTTAATAAATAAATAATTATAAAAAATTCAAATAACATGGTAAAAGTAAATATAAAGGAGTAAAACTATTTTTACCATATCATTTTCACTTTACCACTATTTGAGCCCAAAAACCCCTCTTTTACCCTTGAAATTCGGTGTCATATTGCGGGAGTTACGAGCATCCATTCGACGAGCCGTCAGTGACAGTGAGGTAGGCTCTTTGTCCTCTACTCTTTCATGGTTTTATTTTTCATTTTCATTGGTAAAAACTCATTTTTGAGTTGGTTTTGTGAGCCATACTTGCGCTCAACCATTCTCGCAGGTGGGCTACACGGGACCTGCGAGAATGGGTCATTCTCGCAGGTGAGCTCACAGCAGCCTGTGAGGTTCTCGCACTGTGCCTGAAGGGCACCTACGAGAACCACAAAGAATAAAAAAAAAATTAAGTTTTGCTCAATGAAAGAAAACCAAATTGTGAGTAGAGTTACTAATCTTCTTTTTGTGCTTCTTATGCAGGTAATTGGCTATCAAAATGGTTCTTGAATGGCACAAAAGGGAGCACGAAGAAGACAATGCCATTGCCAGAAATCATCCACCCACTATTTTCGCTTTGAGAAACTGTGGTCTTCTGAAGTACTTTCGTATCCCGGGCATGAGGGCCCAAGTCAGGTTATTAGAGTACCTTGTGCATATGTGGGATCCCGATCAGCAGGTATTTCATGTAGGGGTCCACACACTGTCCTTAGATATTGAGGAAATTTACTTCTTGACTGGACTGTCATGGCGTGGGTACCACGTGAGCCTGACTGGTAGCAGAGGTGGTGGGTTTCCCATGAGCGAGTACTGTCGCTTACACTGTGTTCCCGAGGCAGAGAGGAAGAAAGGGAAAGTAGTTATTTGGGGAGTGTGGGATTTGACCCTCCGCACTATTTTGTTCACCATAGCTCGGATGGCTGAGAGCTCCACTCCTCACATGGCGCTACAGAGTTACTTCCAGTATTCCATAGAGTGTATTGAACCTCGGGTTTTTAACTGGGCAGATGCAGTGCTTCGTAGCATGAAAAGGCAGTTGACCAAATGCAGACGAGGCAACCTGAAGCAATTTAGGTACGGATCTTTGTTAGTGTCCTTCTTTCTCGAGAGGGTTCCATTACTGAGACTGCAGGTTGAGTGGAATTTACCGTCTCCCAAGGATCCAAGAATGTTGAGATGGTGTCAGCTCATGGCTCGGCACGTAGCTGGACCAATTATCAAGTATGATGATACCTTTTTCGATTGGCTGCGACCATAGATGTTGATGGTCGACGATTATGCTTATGTCAAGTTGGATTTCTGAGGAGATCCAAACATAGTCCTGCCGGAGGATGCTCAGTTGGGGGAACTTGGTAATAAGTACACACATTTTTTCCTTTTTAAATTTTTTTGTGAATTTTATTATATGCAAATGTTTTTTATATGTTCATCCAAAGACTAAATACAAAATTCATTTTTGATGACATAGATGTGGGACCTTACCGACCTCCTGGTACTTCTCCCATTCAGCGGCGAGGAGAGGTAGCGCCAGTGCCACAATGGGACGTCGAGGATTATCAAGCAGTGGAACAAAACTTAGAGGGTTTCACAGCAGATATTCCAGACATGCCTCTTGGAGAGGTTCCACGACATCATCAGCGTCACACTGTAGGAGTGTCAGAGTCCATAGGCCGACTGCTCCATAGGGTTGCCCGGGCAGTCACATGTTACCATGAATGTCATCCATGACGTCATTTTGTAGAAGCTATGAGCTTCAAATTTTGACATTTTGGTTTTCGGACAAAAGTTTTTTGTAAAAAACTCTTTTGATCGTTATATATACAGACGACTTCTATCGGTTTACCTTATATTGTGTGAAAATTGATGTGATTGATTTATAAATGATCCAAATGTCTATCTAATACATAGTTAGCCAATGCATCAATTAATGTATTTAGACATCTAGGAATATGTTGATATTCAATATAATCAAAATAACGTTCCAAGAGGCGAATTCACAAATACACCCGTAACAAAGTAGGACTTCGAATAGTATAGACATTACTTAAATGTAGTACTACAAGCTGTGAATCGAGTCGCACAACCAAATGACGAATTCCAAGCGAGATAGCATCAACCAATAATTCGATAACAGCGCTATACTCTGCAATATTGTTGGTCGCATGACTGAGACACACACCTCGTAAGGAGACAAGTTCGTTTGTAGGGGCGTAAATTACCCATGCAGTGGAAGCAAGGTTCTGAGTACTATGGCTAGCGCCATCAGCGAAGCCAATATAGGGTAGTGAAGACTTCGACATATGGAAATCAAACACAACGTCACATAAGGGCAGAGACCAGATAACGACAAAAGAAAGCTATAGTAACACACAAGAAGTATGATACAATAAAAATACAAGTACTCGTGCACAGGTAATTTTATGCATAGTACTTCTTCAAGTACAACCCATTCCTAGGTTCACTCAAAGGGATACCATCATAATATACTAACTCATAAGCTACTTTTTCAAACACTCGTCGAACGATATAAGGACCTCACCACATGGCTTCGAATTTCCCAGCTCCTAACATATATCGATCGTGTTCATAAAGGAGAATAAGATCTCCTTCAGAGAAAATGCGAGGCTTGACATGTTTGTCGTATTGGGACTTGACACGTTTTTTCTGAGCTTCTATGACTAGGGTGGCATCGCGTTGAGTTTCATCCAATCGCATAAGATACAATAGGCATTCTTCCTCAGCAGAAGTGTTTGGTAGGAGTTCAACAACTAGTTTTAAAGAGGGTATCTCGCATTCAATCAGGAGAATGGCTTCCACACCATAGACTAATCGGAAAGGTGTAAACCCAGTAGCGAACTTAACAGATGTTCGGTAAGCCCACAATGCCGAAAATAACATTGTGTGCCAACTTGTTTTGTGAATCCCTATCATTCGTCAGAGCATAGTTACGAGAACTTTGTTAATTGCTTCGACTTGGTCGTTGGCTTGTGGATAATAGGGCATTGAGTTTTCATGGCGAAGACCCAACTTTTCAGTAAGTTCGGACATCATAAAGTTTCTAAAGTGGCTACCGTGATCAGTGACGATAGCTTGGGGAACACCAAAATGAGCTATGACGTGATTAAAAATGAATAATGTTGTGGTCTTTCCAGTGTTGTCAAATGTCGGCATCGCCTCGGCCCATTTCATAAAGTAATTGACAGCTACAATAATGTAACCATGCCCCTCAGCCGAGTGAGGGTGACATGTCATGAAATCGATGCCCCATTTTGCAAAGGGACCAATAGAGACCACAGGGTGAAGAGGAGCGGGATGTGACCGTATCTTGTTATTATAGGTCTGGCAAGCATGGAATTTTTGAACGGCAATGATGCAGTCGTTAAATAAAGAAGGCCAAAAATACCCTGCTCGTAAGATCTTCTAGGCAGTAGCATACCCAGACATATGACCACCACAGGCTCCAGAATGGTAGTCATTCAGAGCTCTCTTGGCCTCATCAAAAAATAGAGTCAATCCCTCGACGATAAAGAGTATCCCCAAGGATAATATATTGACGAGCTTGGTATCGTATTCAACATCGGTCAGTACTGGAAAAAACCGGCCGAAAAGTCTGGGTTTGGAGATATATAATGATATCACCATACCAAAGATCATCAGTGCTAATAAGGAAAAGAGATTCATTGGGTAATGAATCAGCTGCTACATTTTCCGTTTCATAATAGGGAAAGTCGCATATCAACTCAGCAAATACTAAGGACTTCTTGGACTTGGCGCATTCAAATTCCAAGTCAAACTCCTGGAGTATCACAATCCATTTGGAGTATTTTCCCCCTAGCAATTGACGTGTGAGAATGTGTTGCATATGGTTGCAATGAGAAATCACTGTAGTCTTGCACGAGAGGATATAGTTTCGGAAGCGTTGGATGGCTTGGACGGAAGCCAAGGCCATTTTTTCGACATGTAAATACTTCATTTCGGTAGGTGTTAGACTTTGACTCAAGTAGTAGATAACATGTTCGTCGTTAGCATCATCCTCTTGGACGAGAACCATACCAATGGTGTAATCTGAGGCAGCAAGGTAGAGGAAATAATCGTGACTGTAATCGGGAGGAAAAAGAAGCAGAGCATGCGTTAGGGACAATTTCAAAGCTTCGAAATAATCGTTGGCAATAGTATCCCAGACGAACTCTAAACCATTTTTAAAGAGCTGCGTAAATCCACAAGTTATCTCGACGTAATTTGGGATAAAACGACGAAGAAAGTTTGCTTTCCCCTGCAAACTTTGTAACTGGCGAAGTGTAGAAGGAGGAGGGAGATTAAGGATTGCCTCAACCTTAAGGATCCACCCGGATCCCTTGACGTCAAACGATAAAACCTAGAAGGCGGTCGGATTCCACGCAGAAAATGTACTTATGAGGATTCAAACGTATATGATAGAACCGACAGCGGATGAAAATGGCTCGGAGGTGGGTTGGGTGATCGACTCGGCTCATTGAATGAGCAAGTAAATCATCCAAATATGGTTGAACGATGTGCTTGATATCATGGAAAGCATAAGACATAGCGCATTGAAAAGTTGCGTCAGCATTCTTGAGACCGAAAGGGAGTTTCCGATAGGCAAAAGTACCCCAAGGACAAATAAAAGAAGTCTTATCTTGATCCTCAAGAACAATGTTGATTTGATTATACCTGGAGAAACCATCCATCAGAGAGACGATTTCACTTCCGGCGCAATCGTCGACAATCTGATCGACGAAGGGGGTAGGAAAGTTGTCTTTGGGAAAAGCTTTGTTGATATCCCTATAATCAACGCATACACGAATTGTGCCTTGTTTCTCGTCGATCGGGACAAGATTGGAAACCCAGTCAGTGAGAGCCACCGGATAAATAAAGTCGGCTTTAAGAAGTTCCTCGACTTCGAGCTTGATAGCAGCCGCTTTACGTGGGTGAACTGGACGAAGGCGTTACCGGACGGGTTTAGCGTCGGGGTATGTCTTTATCTCATGTATCACAATATCAGGGTCGATACCCGGCATTTCTTCGTAGCTCCAAGTGAAGATGTCATGAAACTCTTTGAAAAGGGATGTATAGGTGACGATTTCGTCAGAAAAACACGAAGCTCCAATATGGACATTTTCGACAATCCCTGGTTTAACAAATATGTCGAGGGGAATAGTGGGTGAGATATTGCTTAAGTTCCCTTCAGAAAACACATCATGTGTGGACCTGGGAACGGTTGAGATGACGACAACGGTCGATGGGGTCGAGATCCATTGGTAGTTCTCAATGGTATGTTGCTCCAGAAAGAGGATGGAACAATGATGGCCATCGTCCTAAGGGGTGTCTTCCATGATGGACATGATCATCCCGTCAATGGGAAAAATGACACGGAAAGGATCTGGAGATAACTCATCAAGAGAGAGGGTAGAAGGGGTTGTCGATTGAATGGCCTGATAGGCGGATTCAACCGGACTTAACAACATTTCATTCTCGTAACGAAGATAATATCGAAGGTCAGGTACTATCCAGGGGTCGTGAGACGCAGGAAGTTCATGAATCGAGGTGGAGATCATGTTGATTGAAGCAACGGACGAGCGTGGAACATTGGGTGGTGGAATGGGGAAAGTACCCATTAACGAAGAGTCTTTGATAAGGCCTACACCAACATTCTCATAGCCCGGTGGGGTTTTAGCGATGAACGGTACATTTCCATTACGGGTATCGGAATTAAAGAATGTTAATTGGTCGATAGTAACGACCTTCCCTTGATGTGGGAAACGTACCACATGGAAAAGGGTCGACAAAACTGCATCCATCAAATCGATCCAGTTGTGGCCAAGCAGAACATTGTAATCAAGGGGAGCGTCAAAGACTTCCACTTCAACTTGGACCGTTTTTCCTTCTAACGTGATGGGCAACAAAGGAAGGACACCGTAGGGCTTAAAACTGAAGCCATTGAAGGCTTTGAGAGTGTTCTGGGATTCGTTCAAAGGGGGAGAGCCAATGGCTTTCCAGCAAGTAAGAGATATGACACACGTCGAGGCACCCTCGTCGATAACAGTTCGACAAATGTTTTGTCAGAGACAATCACTTGGATCTGGAACGCGAGTCAAGGGGGTAACCTTGGAATGTGATCTTCCAAGTCAAAGATGATTAAATTCATATCCGTCAGGTCGATTCCACCAATATATTTCAACAGTGCCTTCGGTTGTGTGGGACAACTTTGAAGGACTTCGAGGGCTGACATCGCAGAAGGTGCTTGCGCCATGTCTTCAACAATGTTGTAGTTCTGGGCAGCATGAGCATGAGGATTGAAAGCCGATTTCTAAATGATGCCCTTTGGGGGGGGGTCAAAGAACTGTGTCGATGCTCGATCGTTCGATATGAAGAGGACCGTTGGTAGGTGGAGTTGCGGGAGAGGGTTGTACAGAGGAAGGAGGTAGATCATCAACCTTCTCTTTAGAGGGAGAATAATATTTGGCTCGAGTGGTGAGGGAAATGTCGTTTTTCTTTGAATCACCAGTACACATCAATACATAGGATGTAGTAGAAGATGAGGGTTGGTCATGAATGACCAAATGAGCCTGTTGTTGAGACGGGAAGGGTTGGGACAAAATGGCCGGAGCAGGGGGTTTTGGAGCTCCTTGAAGGAACTTAGTGACCTTGGCGCATCGTGGACAATCCTTCGTGTAGTGATCATCACCACAGATAAGACAAGGGTATTGAGGTTTGTGTTTATCCCGATCGTCAACAGGGGTAGTTTTGGTTTTCTCTGCTTGAGAAGTATTTTTTCCCTCTTTATTCTTACCCCTTCCCTTTTTGGATTTGTTTTTACCGGTTGGGGTAGATTGAACTGCATTTACCTCAGATGTCTTGCCGATGGGAGGGGCAGGAGACAGAGCATTTTGAACATTAGAAGAATCAGGTTTGGGGTTTGTGCTTGAGGCGTAATGTGGTTGGGCCTGGAAAGTGCCAATCACACCGTCGGCTCCATGCGAAGCAGCTGGAGTAGTTGAAGTGGAAAAAGTGGAAGGACGAGGTAAGTCAGGTAGTAAATCGTAAAGGGTACCCGTTTGCGAGTAAACGAGGTCAACATATTGAGAATGACTTATAGCTTGCTCTTCCGTGACTACTCCACCCATGGAAATTTCACAACCGATGTCGTTCACAAATGATTTTGTGAACCATTCTGCCAGCAACTGATCGAGGAGTTCAAGTTTAATGAGACGTCGTCTCCGTCGCCACTCATGAATGTGATCGGATATATGAGTGGCCTTTTTCTGTTTGAAGGAAGTCAAAATATCGGTCCCCATGTCGTAACGGATCGGTAACTGGTAGTGTGTGAGGAAAGCCATAGCTAGGGTGTTGAAGTCAAAGAAGAAATCTCGTGGAAATTCTATATACCACTTCGCAGCAGAACCTATGAGGGTTTGTTGAAAAAGACATAAATGAATAGAGTCATCCATCAACGAGTTGGATGAGCACCATAGGTGAAAAGTCATAATGTGATTGTTTGGTTCCTCTCCCGCTTTGCCGTCGAATTTAGGAATGTCCGATGGAAGCTTGGCTGGTATAGCAGGCCATTGGGGAGAGTGACGAATTGGATCATTTAAAATCCTTGACAAATCCGGAAGATCCAAAGTAGCTATGAAGGGTAACTGTCGATTCACCTGCGGGTACTGGTGGCTTTGGGGAGGAAGCCCTGCCGGCAAACCAGTAGGACCATAAGCAGTCTGCATATAATGTGAAGACCCAAGCAGATTCGGTGGTGGTTGGAGAGGATAGTAGCTCATGGGATTGTATCGTGGAACAGGAACCTGATTTTGAGCATTCGAGCCCCAAATAGGATTGAACAAACCTGGATAGGGTTGGACCATACTAGGGGGTATTACGGATGTAGCTGGAAACTGTTGCCCCCAAGTCGATTGAGGAGGATATTGTATCAACTGATTCCAATACTGGGCCAAGGATGAAGGTATGTTTTTTCCAAAAGGTGGGGTCGGTCCTCCTATCGAAGGTGGTGTTCCAATTGGGGGTAGTGTTCCAATTGGGGGTGGAGTTCCAATTGGGACTTGCGTTCCAATAGGAATTTTCCCACTGAGAGGGGGTTGAGTCATGCCACCTTGGTGAAATTGTCCACTGAAGGGAATCTGGTAATTTGGTGTGAATGATGGAATAGTGCCACTAGGATTAAGACTGCCAGTAGAAGACGAGGAAGGTCCTCCAAAAGGAAATTGAGGGAGTGTTGGAATAAAATCGTGAAGAGAGTGCCCAGAAGAAGAAGGACCACTAGGAGAGCCTGATGGGGTTTGCGCAGGAGTGGGAATGGAAGCATTCAATGCACAGTATCCAGGTGGTAGTGTCGAAGTGACGTTGGGCGTTCGCGGTGTGCTGATGGGAGCGAGACTGACCGCAGTAAACCCGGTTGGAACACTCGTAGTATCTTTGTGATGGGCCATTTTGATAGGGATAGTAAAGTGATAGGCGGTAGTAAATGATACTTTCTCTGGACTAGAGATTGCGGAAATCATAGGTGGGGTGATTTTGGAAATCACAGGTGAGACTGGACCAAAAAGGTCCCGTCGAAAAACACCCGTAGACCAAAAAAGACCTTGGCCTTCTATGCCTGGAAAGGGTCCAACTGGTGATCCAAAATATGTAACAACTAAGTCTCTGGAAGAATTCAGTCGCATAAACTGTCGCTCAGAATTGGGATGAAGTCGAAATTCCTCTCGAGTATTAGCAATTCAAAAATGTTCGAGAAAGTCAGTTCGTTCCACTTGTGGTGTGGTGACGTATGGGACTTCACTTTGCCGAGGAGAGCCCTCAGGTGTACTGTAGGAAAGGGTTGAGAAACTTCCAGATGCTCTGGAGATAAACCATGCATTCTACGTGAACAACGTGGAGGAGCTATTGTAACCGAGTGACAAAGTTCACAAAGAAAATATTATGGCCAACTTTGGTAAACAAACAACACGTGCTAGTGAACAAAATCTAGGAAGCAACACCAAGCAAACAAGACCTTCTAATTCTGAAGCCACTAGTTGGTGATGAAATCCAACGTCGCAACAACGAGACGAGAAGGGGCTGGGCTAGGGTGGAAAAGTTACGTCGACGACCTGCTTAACGGACTTACACCCTGGTGCAAGCTCCCACACATAATTGTGGGTATACCCTCCAAGGAGCCCAAGTGAGTTTGGTCAATGTTGATTCCAAGTACCGTGAAGACTTTCCCCTTCACAGTCACCTTGTGTAAGACCCTAGAAAGATAGGCCACTAAGGTTACCACTGACAACAATAAAGCCTAGGGGGGCAGTCGACAGTCCGATCCACACGCAAGGGCAGGGTATCTAGCTCGAAATCAACTCAAAAGGCTTCCACTCATCATTGTGGGTATACCTCCGAGTGACCCCTGTAATACGTGCAATCTCTACACTGATATAAACAAAGCAGGGTGAGTATCTCTGTCAATATCAATGCGACCTCGTGCTTGACCCTTGTGTGAGAAGGGCTTCCCAGGACAAGATTTTGTAAATGGAATTTTGACACTCCTTAACACAAGATGTTATTGTGTGTTTTGTGCTTTGGAGAGTGTATCTCTCTACCTATTCCAAAGCACTAGCCTAGCTAAATGTTGGTGTAATAGAGCCCTAGAAAAGAGTTACTAGTTAAATTTTACAATTACGCAATGTTATTAAGAGTTGTTGTTACTCAAAGGAAGCGGAGATGAAACTGATGTTGTATAAGACTCTGACCCAATGATGCATGGATAAGAATGAAATATAGCAATTTTCGTTCAATGAATCCTATGTACAAGAGGGAAAGAGAAGTTTTCCGGATCAAATTTGAACTACAAGACACAATTTCCTTTAAAATGCAATTGCAACAAATCACGCAAGAATAACAATTCTCTATTGTTTATTTTTCAATAATTTCAACAATTGATTTTCAATACTTTCGACAACGAAAAATTCTTTTGAAAGAAAAACGTTTGTTCACTTTTCAAAAAGGACCTACACCATGATGGTAAGAGTGCAAAAAACCAAAAAACCAATGAACAAGCAATAGATAAAAAACCAAACCACTCTTTCAATGGAAACAAAAATAACAAGCAAACCAAACCAGTATTTTCATTTGCATGATAAAAGTGATCTTTCAAACAATGAGAAAATGATAAAGACAAAGAAGATCAACTTTCAACTGATCGTCAGTCCTTAACCAAACAAGCACACTCAGATTCTGAGATCAAAGAGTATAGCTTTGCCAAGAAAAGTCAAGAAATGAAAGTCAAGAATAAGTGACAGGAAGAGCCTTTGAAATCCTAAGACTGTTCGTGCACAAAAATGAAGACAAGAAAAACATCAACCAATGGTCCAAAACACACTTGTGAGGCACTTATACTGATCTGGGCAGTTGATCATGCAAAAGTCTTAAAGCCAAAATTTTGAAAAACAAGTTTCGCAGGCTGAGAGTGTTACACAGTGCGAGAATAGGTGATTCTTGCAGGTGAGCTTTGAGCAGAGTGCGAGAACCTCGCACTGAACCTAAAGGCAGGGTGCGAACTCAGTATGTTCTCGCAGGCCACTGTGGAGTGCAGTGCGAGAATGTCTGAAACTAGTCAATTTTTTTGAAAAAGACACAAAATTTGAAGAGGCCTCTGGACCCAGAGGGTCTATCAGGGTATCCTGAAGACTCGGAGATTGATATGAATGGAGAAAGGTAAGGCAAGAGAAAATGGCCAAGGAAAAATACCAAAAACCACAAAGAAAACGGGTTATCTCCCCAGTGGAGTTGCCAATTTTGTTATCGGACTAATCGGTAGGTGCGGACACTAACAGATCTCCCTAGATCCACCTAGATCTAGAACAAAATAGTACAGGGCATGACTCTTTCCCTAAGTTATGACCATTGAATTAGCTAATAGGGAGGAACAAGTAACATACCTTTATATCGCTTCCTAGGGTCTCTGTTGCTCCCGGTGCTCTCGTGAAGTCAAGATCAAGACAACACAAACCAACCAAAGTGAATATAGCACAATATATTCAACTGTCAACTTATGTGTATGATAAAGGAATTACACAATAAAGTGAGAATAGCTTTATGGGAAAAGGACATGCCACTGTATCATATTAATTGAAAGTAGAAGATTACAACCTGATCGCCTTGATGTCGCAAGCTCCCTTTCGGTGGCTCTTGGCTCCAATACACACACTTGTTCAATCCTTGTATGAACAAGATCAAATCCTCTTGATAGACTTGCTAGAGTCTCCAAGCTCCTGTTCAAGCTAAGTCCTTCACACAATCCTTTCACCAATTCTCCAATGAATCTTGATTAACCTTTTCCATGAGAATTCTATCAATATATAGGAGAGAATGAGATGGTTACTTGGATAAGAATGATCCCACAATATCAGGGAATCCAGTACAAGGATAACCATTCGAATGCCAACCCATTATTCTAGAAGATTCCCTTCTAGAACCATCGAGAATTCATCTTTTTCCAAGATTTAGAGAAGGTTCGCACCCTAGATATGTAGCACAGTGCGAGAAGTTCACACCCTGGTATATTAGCAACCTGTGAACTCTCTTCAAAAGTAAGTTTTCTGGGAAGAGATAAATGTCACTTTTCTCAGGAGAAAGTTCTTATGAGGAGCCTGAGTACACCATCATCAATACACCATCATGATGACCAAAATCATGGGTAACACTTCTACATTCGGGCAGCAAAGAAGCTTCAATCATTTTGAAAGAAACAACCACATAGAAGATCATCCAAGGAAGGATTACAAATGGACTACACCACAAAGAATAGTGTTCACTCCCAGGTATGTAAATTTATTTTATGTTCGTTGTTTTAATTTTACTGACTTTGGACATAAGGTTGTAGATTGCAGGGCTTATGAAAGAAATGTTCAAACAAGAAAAGCTTATGTGGCCCCACATGAAATTGACTGTTACAAGTGCCATAACTATGGACACATAGCTCGTGATTGTAGAAGCGTGATAAAGCCTCCCATGAAAGAAAATATTGATGACAGATACAAGAAGGATTGGAAAATAAGTGAAGAAAAAGAAGAGCAGGTAAATGAAGAACAGATCCAAGGAATCATACTTACAAGATTTGCAGCAACACAAGATCATGATGAATTTATAAGAAAAGAGGAAAGTGTCATAATTCAGGCATAGGATAAAGAATACGATGTCAGAACTTAGGATGATGACATAATTTAGAAAGAGGATGAAGAGGAAGATGTCTCCACAGATGAAGAAGAAGATTACTCTGCATCAGAGAAGGTATTGTTTAGATACATTTGTCTTGGACACTCCCAGTAAATATGTATGTTGGACATGGGGAGTCCATGCAGTAGACACTATATATCAGAGAATCATATTTCGAGTAGTATGATGTGTTTACAGAGACATATTTAGAGTACTCAGATAAAAGAGGTACAAAGTAACACAATGATTGCTTGAGAAGTAGTGTTTCCACACAAGTTTCAATTGACAGCTACGTATGCAGAAGTTTATGATTGTATTGCACATATGTATTAAGGTAGGTATATCTTCAATATAGGTTGTTCCAAACATACGGAGTTTGATGAGAATATATATCAGATCAGTGGACACATTTGATTCAATCTGATACACAAGAACATGTGATGATCATTTTTATTATATTCATGTCAAACCATCAGAATAGTATAGTGATAGATGGGTAAACATTGTAGACAATTGACTAGCAAATTTATGGAAAGTTTGTGACATATGGAAAGACATGGATTCGTGAGATGCTTAGCAGGTACAAAGAACATGGGTCAGATAATATGCATAGTAGTTTATTTATGAGTGGAATCAGTGAAATCAGTTGGTCATAGAAAGACAAGCAATGAAAGGAATATCAAAACAAAGAAAGATAAATTTTCAGCAGAAGCTATATCATCGGAAGGACATAGTTGAATATCAAAACAAAGAAATAGAATTTTGAACTATTTTTGTATATGTTAGTGAAATTCAAGAGGAAGCGCCAATGGACAACGAGCAACACTGGAAGAGAGGAAAGGAAATATTTCACAAGTAGTTCTACGTCTTGTAGAGAAGTCAAATCATCAGAGAGAGAGATCCTTAAAGGAATATCAGTAGCATGCAGAAAAAGGGTGACATACCCACAGGGGGAGATATTATTTTTCCTATGATCGGTTAGAGCATGTACAATATCAGGAGGAGATATACCGACAGAGGGATTTAATCTTTGGTCAGTGAGATTAGTGAAGAGAAAGAACAGATGCATGAAGACAGTTGGAGCAGCCCCAAGGGAAGATACCCTTTGTCATTGATGTAAAAGGGGGACATATAGATGCATTGATGAGGATATATGATCACAGGGGGACCATGAGCATGAGTGTTTCCATGTCTAAGTGTTTCCATCAATGTTGGTGTTTCCATCAATGCCAAAGGGGGATATTGTCGGATAGTTGGTTGTCATTGATGTCAACCATTGGAAGACTGATATTGGAGATTGATGTCAACCCTTAGATATTGACTTCAACCCATGGAAAGGTCTATATATGTTGGACAGTATATTGACATTTGTATGATCGAGATTGATGATGTGTTAATTGGGTGCATTTGATGTAGTCTACATGTAGCCCCGGAGGTGTAGTTATGGGACCCAAAGTTGATTGAGGAATAAAGACATGAAGGACATTGAAATCATAGGTAATACTATAATATATGGATAGTACACATTATTATGTTTCTGATGATATGTGGAAAGCCACGTGGTTCCTCACGGTTAGGGATATATGGCCTTGTAAATTTGGAAGCCCCGAATAGTGGTCAAGAAGCCCCTAGTTGGTTACAAGTATTAGTCAAAGGGTAAAGTGGTTGCAATAATAAACACCTAAAGTAAGGAGAGAGGTTACTATGAAAAAGTATATAAACACCTCAAGGAGTCTCTCATAAACACACTAACACACTTCAAATTGAATATCTATCTTGTGAATGTTATGGTCTAGTATTGTGATATTTTGGCTAGTTTGTGTCGACATTTTTTTGAAGTTGCGAAGGAAGGTCGAAGGTGAAAGTATCAGAGTTGCAACAAGCATAAGTAACCCTAGTTTTTGAGATATCCTTGTGTTGTAGGTCAGAATGTCGCGGATGTACATGGGTTGTAGTGGAGGAAAGCGTGAATATCTCAGGTTGTAGAAGAGAAAGTCACATATACGTAAAAAGGCTTGTGAAAGGTTGTGAAGGGATGTTGGTAACAAGTTGTTGAGGACTGTTGAAGAGTTACAGGTCAGTTTACAGTATAGAAGGTCAACTACAGGATCAAAGGTAATTTTTAAAGGGTTATGGTTATGGTGTTATGGTACATGCATGGTAATGATAGTATGTGATATGGTACATCTTGGTGATGTTATGGTACATTGATTAGAAGCATCATTGTCTATCTTGGTGTATGGTTTCGTTACATGTTATGGTGAATAGTTGAGGCTTGGTATATTCTGAGGTTTCATCTTGGTGATATTGAGGAGCATGCTTGAGGAATGTGTTTGTGAGATTTGATTTATGTCTCAAGTCACATCATTAGATGCATGGTACATGCTCGTTAAGGTCTGATTAGTGAGATACATTGTTGGTTCATATCTTGGTTTATTGGTATATGGTGTATGACATGATATGGTATATGATTGGCACATTTTGATGTACATGGTTGATGCATGGTTTGGTACAAGTGTTGTTGCATGGTTGATGCACTTGCTGTGATACAAGTTTGGTGCATGGTTGATGCACTCCTTGTGATACAGGTTTGGTGCATGGTTGATGCACTTCTTGTGGTACATGGTTGATGATATGGGTTGATGCATGGTTGATGCATGGTACAGGTTTGCACTTGGTTGAGACGCATATCTTGTGATGGTATGTTGTGATGTTGGTACATTCTTGGTAGAGGCATGTGTTGGTGATGTTAAGCATATGGTTTCATATATGCTCTTGCTGATCTTGGCATGACTTTCATGCAGATGAGAGTGGATATGGTTTCTCATATGAGACAGTGATTGGTTCGAAATTTTTTTATGATCAATTGGTAGTGACAGTTTACAGGTTGTTGACAGTGTAAGTGGCAAAGTTTGTTGCAGTGATAGTGGAAGACTCTGTGAAAATTGGTCTACACTTATATTTCAGGGCGACAAGATGGGGCAAGGAAAATGTGTTGTAGCCTCCTTCCGATTGGTTTCTAAGAATCAAGGATTTGGAGCTTACTTCAGGTTGGAGCCATAGAATTAGGTGGTTGCAGCCACCTTTCGGTTGGAGATGGAGAACCCAGGGGGTTCTAGCCTCCTTCTAGTTGGATCCAGAGAATTCAGGGAGTTGTATATTCCTTTAGTATGGATCCTGTAAATAGGGGGTTGTAGCCTCCTTCCAGTTGCAGCTAGAGAATTTGGAAGTTGGTGCTTCCTATGAATGAATTCTTGATATATATAAGAAAGAATTATGTGGTTTTCTCCCATTTGAGTTTCCACGTAAATACTGGTGTACTGTGTATTTGATGTAATTTTTTTATGTGAAGTTGCTTATGATTATATGCTCATGATATATTGAATGCAATCATAGATGATACATTGATGATAAATTGTTGAACATTGTTAATAAAGTGAAAAATATATATTGTGGTTAAAAGTGGTATAAATTCCTCATATTGATTCACCCGCCCCTCTCAGTATTCCAATAGTACATACAGAGGTTGCAGTGGGAACAATGGTGTACATCTGTCTAGAGATTTTTATGGGTAGGTACAGGTCTATATAAGCTGACATGTGACGTCGACAGGTCGTACAGGTGGTTTGCAGCAGATTTGTGGGCATAATATATTTCCAGGTATTTGTTGAGGTTTGGTTTTATGTTTTGTATGGTTTATTGGAGGACAAGGTTGTCCTTAGATTTAGTGATATTGTACTAGTTGGGAGGGCTATTTTTCCCTTAGGATTTTTTAATTTGATAAAGTTACAAGAACATAAATATTGTGTCTCATATATGTTGATGATTCATCTATGATATTTTGTGTTTCCTCTGCATATAATTTTAGTAAATAATTTTCAGTGATAACAACTAGGGTTTTACTATTAGATCAATAGGAAGCAATTTTTAGATCTAAAAATTAGTCACATAGAGTTACATGTGAAAATTGACATGGTATCAGAGCTTGGGATTTATAGACAAGGGGATCATCTTCAAACACATTCGTTGGCCACAACACTAGAGGATTTTTGTTCTTATTCCTGTTTCAAACAAGTCACCATGGAGACTTGGCTGGTGGATAGTGGAGCTTCTCATCATATGGCAGGGTTACAAAAATCAGTCACCAGTCTAATAGAGCAGAACTCATAATTGCAATTAGAACTTGGGGACAATTCCAAGTATGTAGTCAAGGGAGTTGGAACAACTTCGTTTCAATTAAACTTTGGAAATCCTCTCAAGATGAGTGAAGTGTTGTATATACCTAAACTAAAGAAGAAATTACTTTCTATCTCTTCCTTGGAGGACAGAGGGTATGCAGTGGATTTTATTGATGGGAAGGTTCTTTCTTGGACTAACGGATTGAGTCTTGTCTTAGAAGAAGTCATTGGGACTCATGATGACAATCTCTGCAAGATGACAAGTCAGCCAACTCAAGCCCTGGTGCATGATAGTGAAAATATATGTTTATTTTGGCATAGGAAATTGGGACCCTTGCATTACCATGAATTGCCAGTATTGAGGAAAATGGTTACAGTTCTTTCATATTTTGAAATCAAATGCTAGAGAGTATGCATAGGTTGTGCAATTGGAAAGAATGCCAAATTTTCTTTTTGAAGTAGTGACAGTAGGTCCAAGAAGATCTTGTATTTGGTACATTTAGATGTGTGTGGACCAAGGTCAATTCCATCGACAAGTGGTTGTCGATTTTACGTGACATTTATTGATGATTATTCCACCAGGACATGGATTTACTTAATAAAGACTAAGGATGAAATCTTCAGTAAATTCAAGGATTTTAAATCTCTGGTGGAGAATCAAACAGGAAAGAAGATCAAATTTTTGAGGTCAGACAATGGAGGTGAGTATACCTCCAACGTGTTCACAAAGTTTTGTCAGGAAGCAAGGATTAAGAGGGAGATGAAATTTACTTTCAACCCACAACACAATGGGGTTTTTGAGAGGAAGAAATAGATCATAACCGAAGTTGCCAAGGTAATGTTACATGACCAGGATCTATCCATTATTCTTTGGGCAGAAGCATGCAACACCACATTTTATGTGTTGGAATAATGAGAGGGGGGGGGTGAATCAATATTACCCCTTCTTAATAATTAACAATTACTTTTATATTTTATTGATCACCACAATAAATCAACAATGAATTGTATGCAAAATCAATTATATAAATATATTTAACATCAATTACAAGGTTTTATAAAGAATAGTGAAGGACACCAATCCTCTTTAGAGCACCAACTCTAAGAGACACAAATCCCCTTCTTCAAGGCACCAACCCTAGGAAGTACCAACTCCCTCGTATTTAGGGCACCAACTCCCTTGTATTTAGGGCACCAAACCTCGAAAGCTCCCACTCCCTTATCTTTTACAATTTTTTGTCTTATTCTAGAGAGAGACCTTATAGAGCGTGCCCCGCACAGAATATTTGTTGAATCGATATGAAAATGTTACACAACATACTAAAGACTGTACTATAAACAACACATTTTTTCTTACTGAATTTGGATCTTTTATAAAGAAGTTATGACGTTTTTACCCGAAACACTTGTTTTAGACTAGTTTCAGGACTAGCCACAAACCCTATTTTCCATGGAGTGTAACTCCAAAACTACAACGATCCACAAGATGATTTTTTTACCGGAGATACTTGGATATGTTTCCTCAATGGAATAGAAATTTCACAGTCTGAATCATTCTAGAAAAAAAATTATTGTGAAAATGGTGAGATGACCTGTAAATAACATACCTTAGAAAGCATCATCAAAACAATTTATCCTCCCTTGAATTCTGGCCTTTGTTTTCTTCACCTTCCTTCTGAAATTCAACTTAGATATCCTTTGGTTACCTCAGACACCTATAGATATTCAATATTCTCATGTGTGATCTAAAATGAGAGAGCCTTTTCTCTTATTTATACTCTCCAAGTAGCTTCCTTAAAAAAATCTTCTAGGTCACTTTGCCCACTTTCCTTATTTTAGGGTTAACCCACTTCTAATTTCTCCATTAAATTTATAATTTAAACAATTTATTTTGTATTCACTTTGAATTATAGTACAAGCATCACTTCACTTGATTATTTACCTTCTAAAATCTCTTAAACCACTTTGACTACTTTGACCTTTTGGGGCTTCTAGATGACATATGAGGGTCCTCCAACTTCGTAAGGCCATAACTCTCAAATCGTGAGGAGTTATGTGATGTTCCACATACCACCAGAAATGGAATAACATGTAATATACATATATAATAGTATTACCTACAAATGTATCAAAATGCATACCATTATTCATCAAACAAACTTGGGTCCATTACCCAAACCTAGGTTCTCCAATTTCTTATGGCCATAACTCTCTAACTGTGAGGAGTTATGTGACGTTACACATACCACAAGAAATGGAATGACATGTAATATCCATATAGAATAGTCTTACCTTCAAATATATTAAAAAATCATACCATTATACATGAAACAACCTTGGGTCCATTACCCAAACCTTTGTGCTACCAAAATTCGCTACCGGACTTTCTCTAAGGTTTGAAATAAATCACTAAGGGTTGACATCAATCTACAATATCACTTTCCAATGGTTAACATCAATGACGACCAACAATCCATACCAACTATCCATAAACCTAAGCCAATTGTCTGACACTTGAGGACTATGGAAGAGTTACAGGTCAGTTTACAATATAGCAGGTCAACTACAGGATCAAAGGTAAGTTTTAAATGGTTATGGTTATGGTGTTATGGTACATGCATGGTAATGATAGTATGTGATATGGTACATCTTGGTGATGTTATGGTACATTGATTAGAAGAATCATTGGCTATCTTGGTGTATGGTTTGGCTACATGTTATGGTGCATAGTTGAGGCTTGGTATATTGTGAGGTTGCATCTTGGTGATATTGAGGAGCATGCTTGAGGCATGTGTTTGTGAGATTTGATTTATGTCTCGAGGCACATAATTGGATGCATGGTACATGCACGTTAAGGTCTTATTAGTGAGAAACATTGTTGGTTCATATATTGGTTTATTGGTATATGTTGTATGACATGATATGGTATATGATTGGCACATTTTGATGTACATGGTTGATGCACGGTTTGGTACAAGTGTTGGTGCATGGTTGATGCACTTGTTGTGATACAATTTTGGTGCATGGTTGATGCACGTGCTGTGATATAGGTTTGGTGCATGGTTGATGCACTTGTTGTGGTACATGGTTGATGATATGGGTCGATGCATGGTTGATGCATGGTACAGGTTTCCACTTGGTTGAGACACATATCTTGTGATGGTATGTGGTGATGTTTGTACATTCTTGGTAGAGGCATGTGTTGGTGATGTTAAGCATATGGTTTCATATATGCTCTTGGTGATCTTTGCATGAGTTTCATGCAGATGAGAGTGGATATGGTTTCGTGTATGAGACAGGGATTGGTTCGAAAAGTTTTTATGATCAGTTGACAGTGACAGTTTACAGGTTGTTGATAGTGTAAGTGACAAAGTTTGTGGCAGTGATAGTGGAAAACTCTGTGACAATTGGTATACACTTATATTTTAGAGCGACAGGATGGCGAAAGGAAAGTGGGTTGTAGCTCCCTTCTGGTTGGTTTCGAAGAATCAAGGATTTGGATCTTACTTCAGGTTTGAACCATAGAATTAGGTGGTTGTAGCCACTTTTTGGTTGGAGCTGGAGAGCCCAGGGGGTTGTAGCCTCCTTCTGGTTGGAGCCAGAGAATTCAAGGAGTTGTATATTCCTTTAGGATGGATTTTTTTAATCGGGGGTTCTAGCCTCCTTCCAGTTGCAGCTGGAGAATTTGGAAGTTGGTGCTTCCTATGAATGAATTCTTGATATATATAAGAAAGAATTATATGGTTTTCTCCCATTTGAGTTTCCACGTAAGTACTAGTGTACTGTTTATTTTATGTGATGTTTTTGATGTGAAGTTGTTTATGATTATATGCTCATGATATATTGAATGCAATCATAGATGAGACATTGATGATAAATTGTTGAACATTGTTAATAAAGTGAAAAGTATATATTGTGGTTAAAAGTGGTATAAATTCCTCATACTGATTCACCTGCCCCTCCCAGTATTCCAACAGTACATACAGAGGTTGCAGTGGGAACAGTGGCGTACATCCATCTAGAGCTTTTTCTGGGTAGGTACAGGTCTATATAAGCTGGCATGTGGCGTCGACACATCATACAGGTGGTTTGCAGCAAATTTGTGGGCATAAGATATTTCCAGGTATTTGTTGAGGTTTGGTTTTATGTTTTGTATGGTTATTAGAGGACAAGGTTGTCCTCGGATTTTGTTGAAATTTATATTAGCTAAGAGGACAAGGTTGTCCTTAGATTTAGTGATATTGTACTAGTTGGGAGGGCTAATTTTCCCTTAGGATTTTTGAATTTGATAAAGTTACAAGAACATAAATATTGTGTCGCATTTGTGCGAATGATTCATCTATGATATTTTGTGTTTCCTTTGCATATAATTTTAGTCAATAATTTTTAGTCAAAATTTTTCACTGATAACAACTACAGTTTTACTATTAGATCACTAGGAAGCAATTTTTAGGTCTAAAAATTAGTCACATAGAGTTACATGTGAAAAATGACATGGTATCAAAGATTGGGATTTGTAGACAAGGGGATCATCTTCAGACACATTCGTTGGCCACAACACTAGAGGAATGTTGTTCTTGTTCTTGTTTTGAACAAGTCACCATGGAGACTTGGCTGGTGGATAGTGGAGCTTCTCGTCATATGACAGGGTTACAAAAATCAGTCACCAGTCTAATAGAGAAGAACTCACAATTGCAATTAGAACTTGGGGACAATTCCAAGTATGTATTCAAGGGAGTTGGAACAACTTCATTTCAGTTAAAGTCTAGAAATCCTCTCAAGATGAGTGAAGTGTTGTATATACCTGGACTAAAGAAGAACTTACTTTCTATCTCTTCCTTGGAGGACAGAGGGTATGCAGTGGATTTTGTTGATGGGAAGGTTCTTGCTTGGACTAACGGATTGAATCTTGACTCAGAAGAATTCATTGGGACTCATGATGACAGTCTCTACAAGCTAACAAGTCAGCCAAATCAAGACCTGGTGCACGATAGTGAAAATATATGTGAATTTTGGCATAGGAGATCGGGACACTTACATTACCAAGCATTTCCAGTATTGATGAAAATGGTTATAGGTCTTCCATATTTCGAAATCAACTGCCAAAGAGTATGAATAGGTTGTGCACTTGAAAAGAATGCCAAATTTTATTTTCAAAGTAGTGACAGTAGGTCCAAGAAGATACTGGATTTGGTACATTTAGATGTGTGTGGACCAATGTCAATTCCATACACAAGTGGTTGTCGATTTTACGTGACATTTATTGATGTTTATTCCACGAGGACATGGATTTACTTAATAAAAACTAAGGATGAAGTCTTCAGTAAATTCAGGGAGTTTAAATCTCTGGTGGAGAATCAAACAGGAAAGAACATCAATTTTGAGGTCAGACAATGGAGGTGAGTATACGTCCAATGAGTTCACGAAGTTTTTTCAAAAAGCAAGGATTAAGAGGGAGATGAAATTTCCTTTCAACCCACAACAGAATGGGGTTGTAGAGAGGTGTTACGAGGGGAAAACTCTCTATGGCCAAGGGTAAACCACAACAGACAGGTATGACTGCAGAAATCAACTCAATTCCATTGTATGCTATATAAACTAATGTGCAAGATAATAAAGAGGCCTACCTCGATCCAACGTTAGATGATGTTCCACCGTTGATCACTTTGACACAAATATGTATACCTGCAACAGGTTCTCAACAACAAAGCATAGCATGTACATGGTGATAGTATAAAGGGGTTAGCACATTAGATAACATAATCCATTAATAAACATTAAAAACATGTCCATGGATAATAATCATATATTTGCACGATACCAATAGGACGGGAAAGGAGTATTTCTATTAATAATTGATCGGCAGAAGTGACAACATTACAGACTTCTGTGTCGGCACGGTTCGAAACCAAGGAACCAAGTTCCTTCCAACTAGGCCTCCACCACTTCAATCCTCCACCAAAGGCAAGCTCATAGGAGAGAGACAATGAGGTTCTCTCAAAAATAGGGAAAGAGCTTGGGGGCTTAACACTGTGTTCAGACTTGAGGGACAAAGGGATGCAGACTCTATATGAAGTGATTTCTCCAGAGTAACTTTGCTCTCAAAGTTGAATTCTTTCTCCTCTTTTCCATAGCTCGGAATTGTGCTTTTATAGTCTTCAAAATGCAACTGAAGGGCCGAGTCGAAACGTTTCCATTATGTGGAAGGCCAAGGATTAGAGATCTCATGTTGTGACATGGAAACCTGACTCCATTTTTGTATTTTCTGGCTCAAATCTCGATGTATGTGGGTTGTAGTGGAGCAGTCTGCATATACGTATGTTGTATAGAAGATAGGGTGTGTATATGTGGGAAAATGTGGGAAAATGTGTATTTTTGGCTCTGGATTCATCAAAAAGTGGTGACAAGTCTGCATAGGGAAATGGAAAAAGGCCCTCTATGCAAGATAGAAATGGTGGGGCAAATCTTTCTATAACAAGAGGAAGAAACATATCATAACCAAAGTTTCCAAGGTAATGTTACATGACCAGGATCTATACATGATTCTTTGGGAAGAAGCATGCAACACCACATTTTATGTGTTGGAATATTGAGAGGGGGGGATGAATCAGTATTACCCCTTCTTAATCATTAACAATTAATTTTATATTTTATTGATCACCACAATAAATCAAAAATGAATTGTATGCAAAATCAATTATATAAATATATTTAACATCAATTACAAGGTTTTATAAAGAATAGTGAAAGGACACCAATCCGCTTTAGAGCACCAACTCTAGGAGAAAAAGATCCCCTTCTTCAGGGAAACAACCCTAGGAAGTACCAACTCCCTCATATTTAGGGAACCAACCCTAGGAAGCACCAACTCCCTTGTATTTATGGCACCAAACCTCGAAAGCTCTAACTCCCTTATAGTTTACAATTTTCTGGCTTATTCTAGAGAGTGACCTTGTAGAGTGTGCCCCGCAAGAAATAGTTGTTGAATCGATCTGAAAATGTTACAAAGAATACTACAGACTGTACTATAAACAACACATTTTTTCTTATTGAATTTGGATCTTTTATTAATAATTTATGATGTTTTTACCCGAAACACCTGTTTTAGACTAGTTTCAGGACTAGCCACAAACCCTATTTTCCACGGAGTGTAACTCCAAAACTACAATGATCCACAAGCTAATTTTTTTACCACAGATACTTGGATATGTTTCCTCAATGGAATAGCAATTTCACGGTCCGAATCATTCTATAAAAAAATTTATTGCAAAAATGGTGAGATGACCTGTAAATAACATACCTTAGAAAGCATCATCAAAAGAATTTATCCTCCCTTGAATTTCGGCCTTCTTTTCTTCACCTTCCTTCTGAAATTCAGCTTAGATATCCTTTGGTTACCTCAGACACCTATATATATTAAATATTCTCAAGTGTGATCTAAAATGTGAGAGCCTTTCCTCTTAGTTATACTCTCCAAGTAGCTTCCTTAAAAAAATCTTCTAGATCACTTTGCCCACTTTCCTTATTTTAGGGTTAACCCACTTCTAATTTCTCCATTAAATTTATTATTTAAAAAAAATATTTTGTATTCACTTTGAATTATAGTACACTCATCACTTCACTTTATTATTTACCTTCCAAAATCTCTTAAACCACTTTGACTACTTTGACCTTTTGGTGCTTCTAGATGACATATGAGGGTCCTCCAACTTCGTAAGGCCATAACTCTCAAAACATGAGGATTTATGTGATGTTACACATACCACAAAAAATGGAATAACATGTAATATCCATATATAATAGTATTACCTACAAATATATCAAAAATCATACCATTATCCATCAAACAAACTTGGGTCCATTACCCAAACCTGGGTTCTCCAACTTCTTATGGCCATAACTCTCTAACCGTGAGGAGTTATGTGACGTTCCACATACCACGGGAAATGGAATGACATGTACTATCCATATAGAATATTCTTTCCTTAAAATATATTAAAAAATCATACCATTGTACATGAAACAACCTTGGATCCATTACCCAAACCTTTGTGCTACCGGAATTTGCTACCAGACTTTCTCTAAGGTTTTATATCAATCACTAAGGGTTGACATAAATATACAATATCACTCTCCAATGGTTGAAATCAATGACAACCAAAAATCCATACCAACTATCCATCAACCTAAGCCAATTGTCTGACAGTTGAGGACTATGGAAGAGTTATAGGTCAGTTTATAGTATAGTAGATCAACTACAAGATCAAAGGTAAGTTTTAAATGGTTATGGTTATGGTGTTATGGTACATGCATGGTAATGATAGTATGTGATATTGTACATCTTGGTGATGTTATGGTACATTGATTAGAAGCATCATTGGCTATCTTGGTGTATGGTTTGGTTATGTTTTATGGTGCATACTTGATGCTTGGTATATTGTGAGGTTGCATGTTGGTGATATTGAGGAGCATGATTGAGACATGTGTTTGAGAGCTTCGATGGGATACATGGTACATGTTCGTTGAGTTCTTCTTAGTGAGATACATTGTTGGTTCATATCTTGGTTTATTGGTATATGGTGTATGTCATGATATGGTATATGATTAGTACATGTTGATGTACATGGTTGATGGTTGATGCATGGTTTGGTACAGGTGTTGGTGCATGGTTGATGCACTTGTTGTGATACAGGTTTGGTGCATGGTTGATGCACTTTTTTTCATACATGGTTGATGATATAGGTTGATGCATGGTACAGGTTGGTACTTGGTTGAGACACATATACTGTGATGGTATGTGGTGATGTTGGTACATGCTTGGTAGAGGCATGTGTTGGTGATGTTGATCATATGGTTTGAGATATGCTCTTGGTGATATTGGCATGAGTCGCATGCAGATGTGAGTGGATCTGGTTTCATGTATGAGAGAGTGATTTGTTGGAAAAAAATTATGATCAATTAACAATGACAGGTTGGATACAGTGACAGGTTATAGGTTGTTGATAGTTGCAGTGATAGAGTTTTTGGCAGTGATAGTAGCAGAGTTCGTGATAGTTGGTATACACTAATATTTCAGGGCGACATGATGGGGAAAGGAAATATGGTTGTAGCCTCCTTCCGATTGGTGCCAGAGAATCAGGGAGTTGTAGCTTCGTTCAGGTTGGAGCCTGATAATTAGGTGGTTGTAGCCACCTTCTGGTTGGAGCCACAGAACCCAGGGGGTTGTAGACTCCTTCTAGTTGGAGTCAAAAAATTCATGGAGTTGGAGCTTCCTTTAGGTTAGAGCCTGTAAATAAGGGGGTTGTAGCCTCCTTCCAGTTGCAACTAGAAAATTTGGAAGTTGGTTCTTCCTGAGAATTAATTATTGATATATGTAAGAAAGCATTATGTGATTTTATCCCATTTGGGTTTCCTTGTAAATATTGTTGTACTGTGTATTTGATGTCATGTTGTTGATGTGATGGTGTTTATGATTATATGCTCATGATATATTGAATGCAATCATAGATTATACATTGATGATAAATTGTTGAACATTGTTGATAAAGTGGAAAAATATATATTGTGGTTAAAAGTGTTATAAAGTGTTCATATTGATTCACGCCCCCCCCCCTCTCTCAGTATTCCCAAAAGTGGTATCAGAGTAGGTTCCTTCAAGTAAAAAGTTTAACCACTGGAAGGAAGATAATGGAGAGCAACAATTTGTATAAGAATGGAATACCACAGTTTGATTGAAAGAACTATGCATTATGGAGTAGAAGAATGAAAACATATGTACAAGCACATGGATTTGATGTTTTGAAATCAGTAGTAGATGGATACAAAGAGCCTGCCACTCATCCAACAAATAACAATGGAAAGAAACTAAGTCAAAACAATTCGAGGGGAAAAAATGATATCCTGAATGGTTTGGTTGATTTAGTATATGTCAAGGTTATGCATTGTAATTCTACAAAGGATATATGGGACAAACTTCAGAATGTTTATGAAGGGGATGCCAAAGTCAAGGGAGCCAAGCTTCAAAGTTATAGAGGTTAGTTTGAAAAATTGAATATGAAAGAAGAGGAAGACATTGCAGCCTACTTGCTACGACTTGATGAAATAGTGAATGTTATTAAAGGTTTGGGAGAAGAAATGAATGAACCAATCATTGTTCAAAAGGTACTAAGGTCTCTACCAATGAGATTTGATTCAAATATTTCATCTCTAGAGGAAAGAGAAAACCTGGGTATGATAAGCATGGAGGAGCTACATGGAATATTTACAGCTTATGAAATGAGGATAGAACGAGAATATCCATCCAAAAAAGAAGCATCTTTTAAAGCATCCCAAAGGACAAAGAAGAAAAATATTGAGTCAAAATCCAAAATGAAGCTATAGCAATGATTCAGATGAGGATGAAGAAAAGGTCAACTTTGCAAGGAATCTGAATAAAGGAACTAGAAATTACAAAGGTATGCTTCCCTTAAAATGTTTTAATTATGGTAAAATTGGTCATTTGGAAAATAAGTGTCCTTATGCTAAGAAGTCAGATAGTGATGAAGAGGAAGATCCCAAGAAAGAAAATAAATATCGAAAGGGAAACAAGAAAGATAAAAGGAAATTCTTCAAGAAAAATATATAATCAAGAGAAGACAGTTCATCATCTGATGAAGATGATGAAAGTGACAATGACTCAAAGAGATTACTCTTTATGGCTATGGAAAACAGGAAAAATGATGAAGAAGGTGAAGTGGATTTTGAGGCATAATTAATAAATGCTTTAACTAAGCTGAAGAAAGAAAGGAAGAAAAACATCTACTTGAAAACCCAACTTGAAGAGGGAAAAATAAAGGAAGAAGTAATGTAGATCCAGATGATAAAGAAAGAAAAGGAGTGTGAGAAGCTCGAAAAGGAAATCGTGACATTGAGAGTTGAAGTCAAAAAGATTAACAAGAATTTGAAAAGTTCTCAAGTGTTAGAAAACATTCTTAACCATCAAAAGCCATACAATGACAAATACGGACTAGGATACAAGAATATTGATTTTGAGGAAGGTTCAAGCTCCATGACAAAAGAAACAAAATAAAGGAGTTATGTAGGAGTTCTCAAAGAAATGAATAATGGTCAACAAGAATTAGAAAGGAATGAATACAGAAGACCTTCTACATTCGGGCAGCAAAGAAGCTTCAATCATTTTGAAAGAAACAACCACAGAGAAGATCATGCAAGGTAGGATTACAAATGGACTACACCACAAAGACTATCGTTCACTCCCAGGTATGTAAATTTATTTTGTGGTCATTGTTTTTATTGTACTAACTTTAGACATAAGGTTGTAGATTGCGGGGTTTATGAAAGAAATGTTCAAACAAGAAAATCTTATGTGGCCCCACATGAAATTGACTGTTACAAGTACATAACTATGGAAACATAAATCATGATTGTAGAAGCGTGATAAAGCCTCCCATGAAAGAAATTTGATGAAATATACAAGAAGGATTGGAAAATAAGTGAAGAACAATAAGAGCGAGTAAATGAAGAACAGGTCCAAGGAATCGTACTTACAGGATTTGCAGCAACACAAGATCATGATGAATTTATAGGAAAAGATGAAAGTGTCATTATTCAGGCATAGGATAAATAATAAGATGTCAGAACTTAGGATGATGACATAATTCAGAAAGAGGATGAAGAGGAAGATGTCTCCACAGATGAAGAAGAAGATTACTCTGCATCAGAGAAGGTATTGTTTCGAGACATTTGTCTTGGACACTCCCAGTAAATATGTATGTTGAACAGGGGGAGTCCATGTAGTAGACACTATAGATCAGAGAATCATCTTTAGAGTAGTATGATGTGTTTACAGAGACAGATTTAGAGTTCTCAGATAAAAGAGGTACAAAGTAACATAATGATCGCTTGAGAAGTAGTGTTTCCACATAGTTTTCAATTAGTAGCTACGCATGTAGAAGTTTATGATTGTATTGCATGTATGTATTCAGGTAGGTATATCTTCAGTATAGGTTGTTCCATACATATGGAGTTTGATGAGAAGATATATCAGATCAGTGGACACATTTGATTCAGTCTGATACACAGGAACATGTGACGATCAGTTTTATTATATTCATATGAAGCCATCAGAATAGTATAGTGATAGATGGGTAAACATTGTGGACAATTGAGTAGCAAATTTATGGACAGTTTGTGACATATGGAAAGACATGGATTCATGAGATGCTTAGAAGGTACAGAGAACATGGGTCAAAGAATATGCATAGTAGTTTATTTATTAGTGGAATCAGTGGAATCAGTTGGTCATAGAAAGACAAGCAATGAAAGGAATATCATAATAGGGAAAGATAAATTGTCAGCAGAAGCTATATCATCAGAAGCACATAGTTGAACAAGTATGGTCAAGTGAAAATGACAAGAAAACAAAGAAATAAAATTTTGAACTATTTTTGTATATGTTAGTGAAATTCAAGAGGAAGCGCCAATGGACAATAAGCAACACTGGAAGAGAGGAAAGGAAACATTTCACAAGTAGTTCTACATCCTACAGAGAAATCAAATCATCAGAGATAGATATCCATAAAGGAATATCAATAGCATGCAGAAACAGGGTGGCATACCCACAGGGGGAGATATTATTTTTCCTATGATCGGTTAGAGCGTGTACAATATCAGGAGGAGATATACCGACAAGGGGATTTAACCTTTGGCCAACGAGATTTGTGAAGAGAAAGAACAAATGCATGAAGACAGTGGGAGCATCCCCAAGGGAAGATACCCTTTGCCATTGATGTAAAAGGGGGAGATATAGATGCATTGATGAGCAGAGATGATCACAGGCGGAGCATGAGCATGAGTGTTTCCATGTCTAAGTGTTTCCATCAATGTTGGTGTTTCCATCAATGACAAAGGGGGATATTTTTCGAACAGTTGGTTGTCATTCATATCAACCATTGGAAGAGTGATATTAGAGATTGTTCTCAACCCTTAGAGATTGACTTCAACCCATGCAAAGGTCTATATATGTTGGACATTTGATTGAAATTTGTATGATCGAGATTGATGATGTGTTAATTGGGTGCATTTGATGTAGTCTACATGTAGCCCTAGAGGTGTAGTTATGGGACCTGAAGTTGATTGAGGAATACAGACGTGAAGGACATTGAAATCATAGGTAATACTATCATATATGGATAATACACATCATTATGTTTCTGATGATATGTGGAACGCCACTTGGTTCCTCACAGTTAGGGAGATATGGCCTTGTAAAGTTGGAAGCCCCGAATAGTGGTCAAGAAGCCCCTAGTTGGTTACAAGTCTTAGTCAAAGGGTAAAGTAGTTGCAATAAAAGCCCTAAAGTAAGGAGAGAGGTTACTATGAAAAAGTATATAAACACCTCAATGAGTCTCTCATAAACACACTCACACACTTCAAATTGAATATATATCGTGTGAATGTTATGGTCTAGTATTGTGATATTTTGGCTAGTTTGTGACAACATTTTTTTGAGGTTGCGAAGGAAGGTCGAAGGTGCAAGTATCGGAGTTGCAAAAAGCATGAGTAACCCTAGATTCTGAGGTATCCTTGAGTTGCAGGTCAAAATGTCACGGATTTACGTGGGCTATAGTGGAGGAAAGACTGAATATCCCGGGTTGTAGACGAGCAAGTCATGAATATGTGAAAAGGCTTGTGAAAGGTTGTGAAGGGATGTTGGTACCAAGTTGTTGAGGACTATGGAAGACTTACAGGTCAGTTTACAGTACAGAAGGTCAACTACAGGATCAGAGGCAATTTTTAAAGGGTTATGTTTATGGTGTTATGGTACATGCATGGTAATGATAGTATGTGATATGGTACATCTTGGTGATGTTATGGTACATTGATTAGAAGCATCATTGGCTATCTTGGTGTATGGTTTGGTTACATGTTATGGTGCATAGTTGAGGCTTGGTATATTGTGAGGTTGCATCTTGGTGATATTGAGGAGCCTGCTTGAGGCATGTGTTTGTGAGATTTGATTTATGTCTCGAGGCACATCATTGGATACATGGTACATGCTCGTTAAGGTCTGATTAGTGAGATACATTGTTGGTTCATATCTTGGTTTATTGGTATATGGTGTATGACATGATATGGTATGGTATATGATTGGCACATTTTGATGTACATGGTCGATGCACGGTTTGGTACAAGTGTTGGTGCATGGTTGATGCACTTGTTGTGATACAGGTTTGGTGCATGGTTGATGCACTTGTTGTGATACAGGTTTGGTGCATGGTTGATGCACTTGTTGTGATACAAGTTTGGTGCATGGTTGATGCACTTGTTTTGGTACATGGTTGATGATATGGGTTGATGCATGGTACAGGTTAGCACTTGGTTGAGACACATATCTTGTGATGGTATGTTGTGATGTTGGTACATTCTTGGTAGAGGCATGTGTTGGTGATGTTGAACATATGGTTTCATATATGCTCTTGGTGATCTTGGCATGTGTTTTATGCAGATGAGAGTGGATATGGTTTCACGTATGAGACAATGATTGGCTCGAAAAAATTTTATGATCAGTTGGCAGTGACAGTTTACAGGTTGTTGGCAGTGTAAGTGACAAAGATTGTGTCAGTGATAGTGGCAGATTCTATGACAATTGGTCTACACTTATATTTTAGGGTGACAGGATGGGGCAAGGAAAATGGGTTGTAGCCTCCTTTCGGTTGGTTTTAAAGAATCAAGGATTTGGAGCTTACTTCAAGTTGGAGCCATAGAATTAGGTGGTTGTAGCCACCTTTCGGTTGGAGACGGAGAACCCAGGGGGTTGTAGCCTCCTTCTGGTTAGAGCCAGAGAATTCAGGGAGTTGTATATTCCTTTAGGATGGATCTTGTAAATAGGGGGTCGTAGCCTCCTTCCAGTTGTAGCTAGAGAATTTGGAAGTTGGTGCTTCCTATGAATGAATTCTTGATATATATAAGAAAGAATTATGTGGTTTTCTCCCATTTGAGTTTCCACGTAAATACTGGTGTACTGTGTATTTGATGTGATGTTTTTGATGTGAAGTTGCTCATGATTATATGCTCATGATATATTGAATGCAATCATAGATGATACATTGATGATAAATTGTTGAACATTGTTAATAAAGTGAAAAATATATATTGTGGTTAAAAGTGGTATAAATTCCTCATATTGATTCACCCGCCCCTCTCAGTATTCCAACAGTACATACAGAGGTTGCAGTGGGGATAGTGGCGTACATCCATCTAGAGATTTTTCTGGGTAGGTACAGGTCTGTATAAGCTGACATGTGACGTCAACATGTCATACAGGTGGTTTGCAGTAGATTTGTGAGCATAAGATATTTCCAGGTATTTGTTGAGGTTTGGTTTTATGTTTTGTATGGTTATTGGAGGACAAGGTTGTCCTCGTATTTTATTGAAATTTATATTAGCTAAGAGGACAAGGTTGTCCTTAGATTTAGTGATATTGTACTAGTTGGGAGGGCTATTTTTCCCTTAGGATTTTTGAATTTGATAAAGTTACAAGAACATAAATATTATGTCTCATATGTGTTGATGATTCATCTATGATATTTCGTGTTTCCTCTGCATATAATTTTAGTTAATATTTTTCAGTGTAAAAATTTTCAGTGATAACAACTAGGGTTTTACTATTAGATCACTAGGAAGTAATTTTTAGATCTAAAAATTACTCACATAGAATTACATGTGAAAATCTACATGGTATCAGAGCTTGGGATTTGTAGACAAGGGGATCATCTTTAGACATATTCTTTGGCCACAACACTAGAGGAGTGTTGTTCTTATTCTTGTTTCGAACAAGTCACCATGGAGACTTGGTTGGTGGATAGTGGAGCTTCTCGTCATATGATAGGATTACAAAAATCAGTCACTAGTCTAATAGAGAAGAACTCACAATTGCAATTGTAACTTGGGGACAATTCCAAGTATGTAGTCAAGGGAGTTGGAACAACTTTGTTTCAGTTAAAGTATGAAAATCCTCTCAAGATGAGTGAAGTGTTGTATATACCTGAACTAAAGAAGAACTTACTTTCTATCTCTTCCTTGGAGGACAGAGGGTATGCAGTGGATTTTGTTGATGGGAAGGTTCTTGCTTGGACTAACAGATTGAGTCTTGACTCAGAAGAAGTCATTGGGACTCATGATGACAGTCTATGCAAGCTGACAGGTCAGCCAACTCAAGCCTTGGTGCATGATAGTGAAAATATATGTGAATTTTGGCATAGGAGATCGGTACACTTACATTACCAGGCATTTCCAATATTGAGAAAATTGGTTACAGGTATTCCATATTTTAAAATCAAACGCCGAAGAGTATGCATAGGTTGTGCACTTAGAAAGAATGCCAAATTTTATTTTCGAAGTAGTGACAGTAGGTCCAAGAAGATCCTTGATTTGGTACATTTATATGTGCGTGGACCAATGTCAATTCCATCCACAAGTGGTTGTCTATTTTACATGACATTTATTGATGATTAGTCCACGAGGACATGGATTTACTTAATAAAGACTAAGGATGAAGTCTTCAGTAAATTCAGGGAGTTTAAAGCTCTAGTGGAGAATCAAAAAGGAAAGAAGATCAAATTTTTGAGGTCAGACAATGGACGTGAGTATACCTCCAACGAGTTCATGAAGTTTTCTCAGGAAGCAAGGATTAAGAGGGAGATGAAATTTCTTGTCAACCCACAACAGAATGGGGTTGCAGAGAGGAAGAAACAGATCATAACTGAAGTTGCCAAGGTAATGTTACATGACCAGGATATATCCATGATTCTTTGGGCAGAAGCATGCAACACCACATTTTATGTGTTGGAATACTGAGAGGGGGGGTGAATCAGTATTACCCCTTATTAATAATTAACAATTACTTTTATTATTTGTTGATCACCACAATAAATCAATAATGAATTGTATGCAAAATCAATTATCTAAATATATTTAACATCAATTACAAGGTTTTATAAAGAATAGTGAAGGACACCAAACCTCTTTAGAGAACCAACTCTACGAGACACAAATCCCCTTCTTCAGGGAAACAAACCTAGGAAGTACCAACTCCCTCGTCTTTCGGGTACCAACACTAGGAAGCACAAACTCCCTTGTATTTAGGGCACCGAACCTCAAAAGCCCCAACTCCCCTATATTTTACAATTTTCTTAGTAAGGATATGAATCCTTCCATGCTCCTCCCTTCCACCCTCACTTCATAAGAACCAACAATTATTCTTCTTAGACTCTACTTCTGTTTTGATCTTCTTATCTGGATTGTAGAGACACTTTCTTCTCATCACTCTTTCTTGTTTATATACTCTTCCAACTGGTGTGAGCTATGAAACATTATGTCCCTTTGTTTGGACCATCTCACCCCTTCATTAACAATAATCTCATTTGTTTTTCTTTATTAAAATATTATCGAGAATCCTTTTCAATTTAATGAAAATAATTTTCATTAAACAATCATAGGTATGGATCGATTTCATTTAACTTAATTTCATGTCTCTGCAAATATTGCAGAAATCAAATCCTGTAGAGGCTCTTCCTTCAAACCATTTACATATGACCATAGGCGCACAACCATGGGCTTATTAATATAAGCATTGCCTCTTCTTTCGCCCTTTGTTTCTTTATTCCATGCGACCACAGGTGGTGACCAAGCGCTAATCCAAGAGAGTGTTTGATCACTTATCAAAATCAACGATCACGTTTTAATGTCACGATGAGATGAACGGTTCTCATTTACATCGGAACTTCGGCTATTCGTGGCTCCTGAATTCTGGAGTAGTAATTCCTCCGAAGTGATTACCTACCGAATAAGTCATAAAGCAGTGGTTACCACTTGCTATCGGTTAACAGCTCCACTTATGCTATCCTTCCACTATGCTTGATCATCGGTTGAGAATTCTCCCGAAGTAGATCAATTGATAGCATTGACTTCGGCCTTCGGCACTTCGGGGGATTTCTCCTTCATAGTCCTTCAATATTTCAGAGTTAATTTCACCAAAGTAGATCAGATGGTTGGATTTTATTTGCACGATGAATGGATCTCGTTCATTTTGGAACTTCAGGACTTCAGGTATTTTCTGGTGGTGAAACTCCCAAAGTACAAACTCTCAGAGTGATGTAACTTACTAACGTCACTTGTTGACGTGGCACTGACTGAGTGGTTTCCACATGTCACTTATATTCGTGACTTACACATACCTGAAATGCCCACTACAGTTTGACACTTTTCATCATCTGATTGCACCACATCTCCTTGCTGACGTAGATCTCCTCATGTGGCACATGTTCTTCTCCTGGATCTAACGGTTATCCTAACTCCCGAAATGTATCTCATATCGACGACTGAGAGTGACTTCAGAACTTCGGCCTTCGGGTGAACTCATATTTTCTAAGTCCTTTTTCTCCGAAGTGGTAAGCATTGAGGTTGACCACTATTATGATCCAACGACCATCATGTATTGTCCAAATCCGATGGTCCTCATTTAACCCGAAAAATGTTAACTCAATCCAACGGCTATCGGGAATTTGGGATCTCAGGAATTTTGCCTTTCTTATCCTATCCTTATACTTAACTTTATCCAACAGTCGAAATACTTCCCAAAGTGTTCCTCAGATCAAACAACTCATGTTCACTTCAGGACTTCGGCCTTCGGGTAATATTACTTGTTCTCAACCATTTTCTGTCGAAGTGGTCAGTGCTAAAGTTGACCACTTCTAGCTTGGCACACTCTGCAAGATACCAGATATATAAAATATGCAGAACATGAACGAAATGCTAGAAATAACAGAATAACAGTAAAATATCCAGCATAATCTTCACAATACACAGAAATGATATACGAAATAGCCCCCTTAAAAACAGCCTTGTCCTCAAGGCTTGAGATGTGGAAACTGCTGCAGAATGGTAGTTGGTTCCCAAGTGGCATCTGCTGG
>ML787233.1:283877-309798 GCA_009831015.1 Picea engelmannii
GGAAGATCCTTCTAGAAGTGGAAGCTTCTATTAGGTCTTCTTACATCCGCCTAATTCTCTTTTATTGAAAGGTCTTATTAATATTGACCTTTATTACATCCGAATACATTAATCTACCCATGTGCGGGTTAGGACCTTAACACACTCTGAATAGATCAACGGTTAAGGGATTTTCCAAATCCGACAGTTAAGAATGATCCCGGAGTAGATCAACAATCAGGGATGGAAGCTGCTCGTTGGTAGTGAAACTGATGCCAACCATAGATCTATTGGCAGGTGACCATCGATGGTCAGTGTGGATTGTGGAACTGTAACTTGTGCATGGTTTATCCCATCACCCAAAATCTGCAAATGAATTTGTATGATTGTTGGTGGATCAACCATAGTTGTTGATATTTGAATTGATGAGATTTGACGATCTAGAGTAATTGCGAGATTGTAAATAATGCGTTGTTTAATTCTCCCTTTGTGCTCCGCAATCAATCCATGCCCTTGATCTGGCGCTTGTGTATCCAATGGTCATGACTTTATCTGATCGGTGACCAGTCCTCCAACGATCCTTCTCTTGTAATCTGGCAGTCTAGACTAATTGTGGGATTGGAATTAACACGTTTTTTAATTCGCCCTTCGCGCTCTGCAATCAATCCCTACCCTTGATCTGGCGCTTACGGATCCAACGGTCCTAGTTTGTCTCGTGGGAATTTGGATCCGGATCAAGTTTCTGCAATGTGCTTTCCCTTCTGAGATTCATGTGCATCATCGTATTTTGAAATCAATGACAATACATCAATGACAATATGTCCAACAATCTCCCCCTTTTTCATTGAGGGCAACACTCTAAATTCATACAAACTCCCCCAGTGATGATGCTTTTCTCTACGAAGTTACTCTCCCCCTTTGAAATCAATGGAAAAGGGTTTCTCCCCCTATGGTAATCCTCCCCCTGACCATTCGATTTTTAGTGAGGTTTTTGAATTACTCCTAATTTATGTCAAAGATTTTCAAAAGTACTCATGGGTAGAGGTTTTGTGAAAATGTCTGCAATGTGTTCTTTGGTGTCTAAATACACTATTTTAACTATTTTTTGGGTGACCTGATCTCTTAGGAAATGGTGTTTAATTGGGATATGTTTCGTTTTCGAATTCATGACTGGATTTTTAGAGATACTTATGGCACTAGTATTGTTACAGTTAATAGTAATAGGATCATTAAATTTTATTTGTAGGTCTTCTAGAGTTTGCTTCATCCAAAGAACTTGTGTGCAACAGGACACAACAACAATGTATCTTTCCTCTGTTGTAGAGAGTGATGTGGATGTTTGTTTCTTGCTTGACCATGCTACTAGACTTTTTCCTAAGAAAAATGCTCCTCCACTGGTGTGTTTCCTATCATCTATGCTACCTTCCCAATCTGCATCAGTATATGCGGTTAGATTGAAGTCTTTATCTTTTGGATACCATAATCCTAGTTCTAGGGTGCCTTGAATGTGTCTGAATATTATGTTTACTACTTTTGAGTGGGTTTCTTTAGCTGTAGATTGAAATCTCCCCATGAGTCCTACAGCCTGCATGATGTCAGGTCTTGTTGTATTTGAATAGAGCAAACTTCCAACCATATATCTATACATCGTTTTCTCTACTTTTGGTGAGTCATCTTCTAGACTTAGTTTACATCCAGTGACCATTGGAGTACCCATAGGTTTATTGTCTTCCATTTTGAATTTATTAATCATTTACTTGATATATTTGGTTTGAGAAACAAATATTCCATTTTATGTTTGATTTACTTGTAAACCTAAGAAGAATGATAGTTCTCCCAGCATAGACATTTCAAACTCTTCTTGCATTTTGGTTGCAAATTTTCTTCTTAGTGTAGTGAGATTACTCCCAAATATGATGTCATCTACATATACTACCACAACAATCATGTTTTGATCCTCGATTTTGATATAGAAGTTGTTGTCAGTAGTCCCTCTCACGTATCCCTATTTTTGTAGATATTGATCAATCCTAGAGAACCATGTTTTGGGGGCTTGTTTAAGACCATACAGAGCCTTTTTCAGTTTTCACACATAGTCCTGGTTTTCTGATAACATGAAACCTTTTGGTTGCTCAACGTATACTTCTTCTTCTAGTGCTCCATTAAGGAATGTTGATTTGATATCCATCTGATAGATTTTGAAATTTCTGAAACATGCAAATGCTAGGATCATTTTTATTGCCTCAAGTCTTGCTACTGGAGAGAAAGTTTATTCAAAATCAATACCTTCTACTTGGAAATATCCTTTGCGGAATAATCTGGATTTTTTCTTCATAATTTCCCCATTTTCATTAAATTTGTTCTTGAATATCCACTTAGTTCCTATCACATTCTTGTTCTTGGATCTTGGAACTAGTTCCCAAGTCTGATTCTTCTCTATTTGATCCAGTTCTTCATTCATTGATTTTATCCAATATTTACTTTTGACAGCTTCTTTAAATGATTTAGGTTTAATTAGGGATAGCATTGCTTGTTATGAGTCAAAGGCTAGTTTCCTTCTTGTTTCCACTACTGCACTTTTATCTCCAATGATCTGGCTTTCAGGATGATTCTTTTGAACTCTCTTTCATGGAGCTCTTAGAAAGGTATTTTCTTCATTGTCTTCTTCATCAATGTGAGGTTCATTTTCTTGTGTTTCATCATCATCTTCTTGCTGAGATTCTACATCATCATCCTCTTGCTGACATTTTATATCATCATCTTTTTGTTGATATTTTTTATCAAAGCCTTGGGATTTTCCCTTTATTAGATCACCTATTTTTACATTTTCACTTTCCACTATTTTTAGTAGTCTGAGATTATAACATCTGTATGCATTTTTATTTGATGAGTATGCTAAGAATATTCCTTCATCAGATCTTGGATCAAACATTCTTAGGTTATCTTCATCATTCTTTATGTAACATTTACTTCCAAAAATTCTAAATTATTTTACAGAGGCTGACCTCCCAAACCATAGTTCATAAGGGGTTTTGTCATGATTGGGTCTCAACTAAGCTCTATTAAGTATGTGAAATTCTGTGTGGATTGGATCTCTCCAAAAAAATTCTGGAAGTTTGGCTTCATTTAGCATAGTTCTTGCAACTTCTTGAACTATTATGTTTTTCCTTTCTATTACTCCATTCTGTTGAGGAGTCCTAGGAGATGAAAGTTGTCTTTTGATACCATGGTTTTCAAAAAATTGAGTGAACTCTTTAGAGGTGAACTCTCCTCCATTGTTTGATCTTAGACACTTAATTTTTAGATCTATTTCATTTTCTACAAGATCTTTATATATTTTGAATTTCTCAAAGGCTTATGAATTTTCTTTTAAAAAGAAAACCTAGGTCAGTCTTGTGTAATCATCAACAATCAACATAAAATAATGTTCACCATAAGTGATTTTAGTTCTGGTAGGTCCACATAGATCTGTGTGAATAAGCTCTAATGTTTTAGTTGTGGAGTGATCTTTTGTTTTGAACCTAACTCTTGTTTTCTTTCCTATTTGACAATGTTTACAAATAGGATCTAAAGGTTTAATCAATTTTGGCAGGTCCCTGACTCCTTCTTTTTTGTTGGTTGTAATCAAGTTGTCAAAGCTTAAATGTCCCAACCTTCTATGCCATATCCAACTTTCATCTACTTGGATTAAGAAACATTTTTCTTCTTCTTCTATATCAAGGATGTACACATTACTAGATGTTCTTGGTGAAACTACCACTAGCTTTCCAGTATCCTCTTTTTCTGATTTCACATTTTTGAGAATCAAAAGTAAGTATGTGACCCTAATCACAAGTCTGACTTACACTTAGAATATTTGGCTTCAGATTTTCTACCAAAAGTACATATTCTGCTTTGGTTTTATTATTTCCTAAACTAACCGTGCCTTTTCCCAGTATCTTGGCTGACATATTATCTCCAAAAGTTACTTTTCCTTTTCCTTTCTTATTTAACTTGAGAAATTTACTTTGATCTCCAGTCATGTGTTTGGAAAATCCACTGTCTATATACCACTGACACTCTTTATTTCTCGCATATAATGCTACATTGCACTTTGTTTTCTTTTTCCTTCATTCTTTTTTATTATGGGGAATATTTGTCTTTTTATCATATTTTGGCAATCTACAATCACTTGTTTTATGACCATAGTTTCATTTTTAGCATTCACTATTGAAATCTTGCAAAGGAGAAAATGAGTTAGAGTTTCTATTTTCTTTATTGTACTTATTGTTCTTATCTCTTTGGACATTTCTATTATTGTATTGTCCATAAGCTTTGCAGTGTACTTCCTTATGTCCAAAATTACTACAAGAGTAGCAATATCCAATAAATAAATATTTAGGGGTATTTCTTCTAATGAATTTCTTTTGGTCATATTTTACTCCAGTGGAGAGTGTTTATTTTTGTTTATGTGTAATATTTGTCAATGGTGTCATATTTGCCTCATTATATTCTTTTCCTAATGATTTTTTCAGAGCATCTGCATAGCTGAATGGTTTCTTGAAAGATCCTTGTGATGTAGAAGTTGAGTCTTGAGTGTATCCCAAACCAGTCTTGTTTTTTGGTGACCTTTGACTACTGAGAATTTCATTCAATATCCTTGAACGATTTTCAAATTGTGATCCCTTCTTTACTTTCTCAATTTCACTTTTTAGTAGCTTAATCTCAGCTTCTAGTTTCTCACATACTTGTTTTTTATCATTAACTTGTTGTAGAATGATTTCTTCAGTTTTATTAGCTTTCAAGAGCTGGGAATTCAAATCATTGATGGTTTTTTCTAACTCCTTGATGGTTTTGGAAACTTCCCTCTCTCTTGATTTAGTAGCTTCTTTAATCTCTAGAAGCTCTCTTCTTAGTACCCTATTTTTGTTTTTTAGTTTTTCCTAGTTCTTCAATTACACTAAGGACTTCTTCTTCGAATTTCCATTCTTCTTCATCTTATGAATGTTTATCAACTTGAGTTTTCATTCCCATAAAAAAAATCTCTGAATTTTCATCTTCACTCATGTCTGAATATCTCTTGTCTTCTTTGGAGTATAAGTTATTCTTTTTCTTATAAAATTTCTTCTTGTATTGATTTTTCTAGTTGTGAACTTATTCATCATTTTCCTCCTGCTTGGGATAGGGACATTTGTTAGAAAAGTGTACAATTCTGCCACAGTTGAAACATTTGAAAGGTAATTTTCCTTTATATTTTCCAAATCCTTTATGGAGTTTCTTTATAAAGTTGGCCTCTTCTCCATCTAATATATATGATAACTTATCATTGGTCTTTTGCTCCTGCCTCATATTTGTCTTAGATGCTTTAAAGGTTGGTTCATTTTTTGTTGATTTATCATTCCCTGTTCTCATTTCATATGTTGTAAAAATTCCATGACGTTGATCAACTGTGAGTGTTCTTAGATCAGATCTATCTTCAATTGTTGAAATCTTTGCATCATATCTCATAGGTAATGACCTTCGTATTTTTTTCACAATAGGTTTATCTGTAATTTCTTCTCATGTCGTTCTGATTGAGTCAACCACTTCATCTACCCTATGAAAGTACTCAACAATATTTTCTTTTTCTTTCATTTCCGGATTTTCAAACTGAGTTCTATAGGTCTGTAGTTTCACTTCCTTGACTTTGTCATCTCCTTCATAAAAAACTCCAACTTGTCCCATATTTCTTTGGCTAATTTACAATGCATAACCTTCACACATATAGAATTAGTAAACCCACCTAGAATTCCATTAACTTCTCTTGAGTTGTCTTTACATATTTTCTTTCCTGCAACGTCTTTGGGTGGAGTAGTTGGTGTAGTGTAACCATCTACAACAAATTTGCAGATATCAAAACCAAGAGCCAACATGAAGTTTTTCATTCTTATTTTACATACAGCATAACCTCCTCCATTGAACAATGCTGCTTTTTTGTTAGACATTCCCTCTTGTTGATCCATATTCAGGATCTACCTTCCAGTTCTTAGAATGTGCTAAAGGAACCTACTCTGATACCAATTGTTGAAATACTGAGAGGGGGGGGTGAATCAGTATTACCCCTTCTTAACAATTAACAATTACTTTTTATATTTTATTGATCACCACAATAAATCAACAATGAATTGTATGCAAAATCAATTATATAAATATATTTAACATCAATCAGAAGGTTTTATAAAGAATAGTGAAGGACACCAATCCTCTTTAGAGCACCAACTCTAGGAGAAACAGATCCCCTTCTTCAGGGAACCAACCCTAGGAAGCACCAAATCCCTCGTCTTTAGGAAACCAACCCTAGGAAGCACCAACTCCCTTGTATTTAGGGCACCAACCCTCAAAATCTCTAACTCCCTTATCTTTTACAATTTTCTTAGTAAGGATATGAATCATATGCTCCTCCCTTCCACCCTCACTTCATAAGAACCAACAGTTCTTCTTGGACTCTGCTTCTGTTTTGATCTTCTTATCTAGACTGTAGAGACACTTTATTCTCACCACTCTTTCTCGTTTATATACTCTTCCAACTAGTGTGAGCTATGAAACATTATGTCCCTTTTTTTTGGACCATCTCAACTCTTCATTAAAAATAATCTCGTTTTTTTTTTATTTATTCAAATATTATCGAGAAGCCTTTTCAATTTAATGAAAATGGTTTTTATTAAACGATCACAGGTGTGGATCGATTTCATTTAACTTAATTTCATGTCTCTGCAAATATTGCAGAAATCAAATTCTGTAAAGGTGCTTCCTTCAAACCATTTACATATGACCATAGGCACAAGACCACGGGCTTATTAATTTAAGCGCTGCCTCTTCTTTCATTGTTTCTTTATTCCACGCGATCGTAGGTGGTTACCAGGCGCTAAGCCAAGAGAGTGCTTAATCACTTATCAAAATCAATGATCACGTTTTAATGTCACGATGAGATGGAAGGTTCTCATTTACTTTGAAACTTCGGCTATTCATGGCTCCTGAATTCTGGAGTAGCAATTCCTCCAGAGTGATTACCTACCGAATAAGTCATAAAGCGGTGGTGACCTCTTGTTGTCGGTTAACACCTCCACTTACGCTATCCTTCCACTAAAATTGATCATTGGTTGAGATTTCTCCCGAAATAGATCAATGGTTAGCGTTAACTTCGGCCTTCGGCGCTTAGGGTGATTTATCCCTCACAGTCCTTCAATATTTTGGAGTTCATTTCGTCGAAGTAGATCGGACGATTGAATTTTATTTGCATGAATGAACGGTTCTCATTCATTTCGGAACTTTGGGGCTTTAGGTATTTGTTGGTGGTGAAACTCCTAAAGAAAAAAATCTTTTAGTGACATAACTTGCTAACGTCACTTGTTGACATGGCACTGACTAAGTGGCTGCCACATGTCACTTAGATTCGTGACTTACGCATACCCGAAATGCCAATTGTACTTTGACACTTGTCATCATCTGATTGTGCCACGTTTCCTTGCTGACGTAGATCTCCTCATGTGGCACATGTTCTTCTTCTGGATATAATGGTTGTCCTAACTCCCGAAATGTATCTCAGATCGACGGTTGAGACTGACTTCGGAACTTTGGCCTTCGGATGAACTCATATGTTCTGATTCCTTTTTCGCCGAAGTGGTCAGCGTCGAAGTTGACCACTATTATGATCCAACGACCATCATGTATTGTTCCTCATTTAACCCGAAAAAGATTAACTCAATTCAACGACTATCGGGTATTTGGGATCTCAGGCATTTTTCCTTTCTTATCCTTTCCTTCTGCTTAACTTGATCCAACGGTCGAAATAATTCCCGAAGTGTTCCTCAGATCGGACGACTCATGTTGACTTTGGGAATTAGGCATTTGGGTAATCTTACTTGTTCTCAACCCTTTTCTGCAAAGTGGTTAGCGCCGAAGTTGACCACTACTAGCTTGGCGCACTCTAAATAGATCAACGATCGAGGGGTTTTCCAAATCCGACGGTTGAGAATGCTTCTGGAGTTGATCAACAATCAGGGATGGAAACTACTCATTGGTAGTGAAACTAATGCTAACCGTAGATCTATTGGCAGGTGACCATCGACGGTCGGTGTGGATTGTGGAACCGTAATTTGCGTGTGGTTTATCCCGTCGCCCAAACTCCGCAATTGAAGTTGTGCGATTTTTGGTGGATCAACCACAGTCATTGATATTTGAATCGATGAGATATGATGGTCTATACTAATTGTGAGATTTGAAATAATGCATTGTTTAATTCTCCCTTCGCGCTTTGTAATCAATCCCTACCCTTGATCTGACACTTGCGTATCCAATGGTCATGACTTTATCTGATCGTTGACTAATCCTCCAACGATCCTTCACTTGTAATCTAACGGTCTAGACTAATTGTGGGATTGGAGTTAACACGTTGTTTAATTCTCCCTTCTCTCTCTGCAATCAATCATTGCCCTTGATCTGGCGCTTGTGTATCCAACAGTCCTAGTTTGTCCCATGGGAATTTTGATCTTGATCACGTTTCTACAATGTGATTTCCCTTCTGAGCTTCATGTGTGTCATTGTTTGTTGACATCAATGACAATATGTCCAACATTATGCTCAAAATAGGAGTCCTCATAGGATCTTGGAGGACAAGACTCCTGAGGAATCATTCACAAGAGTGAAACCTGAGATAGGGAATCTGAGGATCTTCGATTCTCCATTCTACATTCATGTTCCTAAGGAGAAGAGAACAAATTTGGAACCTTTTGGTAGAAAGGGCACGTTTGTAGGATACAATGAGACTTCGAAGGCATATCGTATCTACATTCCAAGACAACGATATTTTGAGGTTAGACGGGATTTTAGGTTTGAGGAGGACATGGCCTTTAGAAGGTCCCTTGATATTACATCAGGTGGTGAGGAGAAGGAGGCTCCAAATATTGAGGAATGTGCAGTCCCTTTTAGTACAAAGGAGCGAACCTCAAACACTGAGGAGGAGTCTGAGGAGTTGGTGGATCTAGTGGATCCTCTAAACACAAGACCTAGATGGCTTCAAGAGACATTGAAGGCCATCGAGGAACATACAGTCCTTAGATACACCCGTAGAGAGAGAATATATCCAGACATATTTGGCTCATATGTGGCTCTTATAAGCAATATCATTGATTCTAAGCCTTCCATTTTTTAGGAAGCAGCAGGCCAGTAGGTTTGGAAGGATGCCATGATGGAGGAGTACCAATCCATAATGAAGAATGACATATGGGATATAGTTCTTAGACCAAAATGGAAGTCGGTAATTACTTCCAGATGGATCTGTTAGCACTCTATAAACTTCATTTGGCTGAGAAACAAATGACAAAGGCAACCTACAAACCAACTTTGAGACCTGAAACTAGGCTTTCGGACCTGGAGAGGGATCTCTCGAGAGACTTTGTCTCGATACAGGATGTGGCTTTAAGTTGCCGACTAGATTTAACACCTTTGAATAATAAATTTCTGGTTTTATTGGTGCAAGAGAGTAAGACCTTGGGCTATGGAGTCGGTTTAAGAAAAATGATAGAAACAAATGACTCGGTGACTGAACTTGAGAGGATAAAGGCTAAGCGAGAAACAGACTTCATTTTAAAATTGTTGTGTGTAGCGGGGAGAAAAACACATGAAGTAATGCGAAGCACCTCTGAGGATGAATTCAAAGTTAACTTAGAGGAAATGGTTTGTTTGAATGGCGTGAATCCTAGGGTGTTGCACAGCGAATCCCAGGTTCGAAATTACGTTCCTATTCAGACAGAAATAGATATGAATAAATAACACAGGAAATACATACGCAAAGAAAGGAATCAATACATCTGACTACTACAATTACAATATTTTCATCAAAACTTCATGACTTTTGCATTAAATTTCGATCGAACTCCAACTACATTCAATAGTCACTGTCTGTACTAATTTTTCCAACCAACCTAGCTTACATTGAAAAGATAAAATATATAGGAATGAGCACCGCTTGGGCTACCTTGCTTGCTAGCTACTATCCCTAGAAATTAGGAAACTAACTGTTCTATGCTAAATGACTCTTCGCATGACACCTTTCCAAAAATAGAAAACAACTACATCTGGTCGCATCATGACCGCTTGTATTCCAGCATGAGAATTTGGTTATCAGTGAGGTCTCCTCATGGGGAGAGTGATGTGTCAAAACCTTCCATCGATAAGATACCTGAATGATCAAGTATTCTGACAGGCTCCTGCCATCTATTGTAATGGCCTTGAATTTTGTCATGTGCTAATTTGTTGGGTGCATGCACGGTGAGTACCTACCAAATGTCGTGACCATTACCAAAACGATAAAACCGTCTAAGGGCGATGCCTCCTTCAAAATTGTCAAGATTCACACTCCATTTCATGATACAAGAATGAACTCAGTTAATCATGTTTCTTCTGCGCACTGGAAAGAGTTGCGAAAACTTTCTCCTCGGCCTCTTCACATTCTCTGAAATGCTTTGCATTCCTTTCTTCTGACAGCCTATGTTTTTCGCGCAGTTGTACGATTGTATCCTGCACCTCTCTGAGTTGTCTCTTGATCCACATCATGCTTCCTTCACGTCCTTGCGATGCTAACACTTCAAGCATCTTTGCTACTAACTATTGTCTCAGTTCCCTGTTTTCCTGGTAAAGTTCGGTGACAACGAGTTGCACCTGCTTCAGCTACTGAGATGACTCTCGAAAATTAGTACCCACGACATCTGTCCTCCTTGTTTTTCTCCCACTTCCTCAGCTTGTTCCTTCGATGGGCTCCAGCCGAATAGTGTGCATAAGTAATTCTTCGAAAGTCGATTTTGCGCGATTTGTTTGGGACTTGGGTTTCCCCAGCTTCCTTGTTCTTCCTTGGCCTACCCCTTCTCTAGGGTATCTTTTGTTGGGAAGACAAGGCTTCTAACATCTTTCATTCTTGCACATCTTCTTCCATTCCAGGCTCTGCATGGTGTGATATCATCACTTCCGCGGGCAGAGGTAAAACTCTCTTTGGATTCTTTGGGTTGCCTTCTGTGAATGAGAATGAATCCCAGTCACTTTCGGTCTCGAGCCTAGTGCTTCTTCCACTTTTCACGCCCTTTCCTACGTTTTGGGAGGTTTCCATGGTGCAACCCGTAAATTTTATTGCACGCGGTGGATCTAGCAAAGACCCAAGGCAGAAATTCGATCAACTTGGGCTTGCGAGAAAATATTACAAATGATGCATAAACCTGATTTGTGAATAAAATGTGTGCAGAGCATCTGAAATTTATAACAGATCAGGCAGGAGGAGAAAATGTGCCAAGGAACACTGAATTCATGGCGACTGGATGTTTCGAAACGGACTGCATATTTTCCATAGCACATCCGTCCATGTAAAGTACAGTTGATAAGGGTTACAAAACATACATGATACGAATGTCATGATTTTCATTCTTCTAGCCTTCATAATGAGCCGATAATGGTTACTACACTTGTTGATGTGAATTCTATTAACAACTTGCCTATACCTGGGGCACGTAGAAACTCCCTTTTTGACAGGACCCGGCTCTTTGGGAATAGACTCAGACTATTTATTCTTGTTTGGACTCTGACATCCCTTCCCGACTCCAAGAGCCAACCATCCACCTGCTAACTTCGACCCCTTTGTTGTTACGTACCTGACCTCACATGCTTTGACACACGGGCCATAACTCGACTAAAACCGACTCTAATTGAAAATAAAAATGGTGGCGCTAACAGCTAGCTCCAACGGGGATTTTATCCTCCCAGTGAGGTAGCAAAGAACAGAAAACCAGGTGCCTGACCATTGGGCCTTATTCAAATTTTAGACATTGAAATATAAAAAACAAAGCACAACCTAAACCTATCGACGTAGTTTCTAAAAGATTCAACATAAACTCGGGGCCTTCACTTCGGGCTTCAATTTTCTGCTAACATACTGACTCGACACAAAAAATAAAATGACTATTTACAATGACATGTGACTTAAATGAATTTTATTTCACCAGATAGTGTTTGAGGAACCTGTCATTTACAGGCCCCCAACCAATGCACTCTCCATTTAGTTCTTCCAGAAAATAAGCATTATTTCCATGATATACACCGATTTTGAAAGGACCCGTCCAAAGATTATCAAATTTTCCGTTCTTTCCTTTATCCTCATTCCTCACGTCCCATTTCAACACCAAATCACCCAACCAAAACTCCTCTTGCTTAGAACACTTGTCAAATGTTTTCTTCATCCTCTCCTAGTGGAGTTGCGATCGATTGTACACCTGTTCTCTCATCTATTGTGTGTGGATTAGTTGATTTATTCTCCTCTGCATGTCATCTGGCTCGACCTCCTACTCTTGCAACAAATTTCTGATGGGCAACCCCAGTGAGGTAAAGAAAATTGTGTCTGCACCGTATACAATCTAGAATGGCGAAGTTGAGATGGACTTCTTGGTGGTAACCCGGTCCGCCCACAGCACATAAATAAGCTTTTTGTGCCAGGCCTTCTTGTTGTCTTGTAGGAGTCTTTTGATGATCCTGGTCAGACTTTTATTTGATGATTCTGCTAACCCATTTCCTTGTGGGTAGTACGTTGTAGAATGTCATAGGGTTATATTATAATCCTAACAAAACTTCTCCATATTCTTGAACTTGAATGCAGCCGCATTATCTATTATTATCTTGATAGGGCATCCAAATCTCGACAGGATGTTTAACTCCAAAATTTGGATGATGAATACATCAGTAGCCTGCTTTGTGGGGATTGCTTCTATCCATTTCGAGAAGTAATATGTGGTTGTGAGTATCCATTTATGTTGCGTCGAGGATGGAATATTTATTTCCCCTATAAAATCCAAGCCCCACTGCATGAAAGGTTCTTCGACCGATATCGTCTTTAGTGGCAAGGGTTGCATCTTTCTTCTTCTGTTGAAAATATGACACTTGTGGCAACTCAAAACTTCTTTGTATATGTATGCGAAGATGGTAGGCCAATAGTAACCCGCTCTCAAGATTTTGTGCACGGTCATTTTCCAGTAGTGGTTTCCTCTGTAGTCTCCTTTTTTAAATTCCTTGATGGCTCATTTCACGTTGTTCTCCAACAAACAAATTAGAAATATCCCTCTGGGATATTTCCAACACAACGAGTCATCCAAGTTTCATAACCTGGCATCTTTGAGCTTTAAAAATTGGGCCTTGGTTTTACTTAAACCCGAGGGGGATTGCATATTTCTAAGCACATAGATTATGTATGTATACCATGGTGAATCAACAAACTCTTGAGAGACCTGCGCAGTTGTTTTTTCCTGAGGGTTTTCTGACAAATCAGCGATGAAGTTGATCCCCAAAACTTCGCAGTCTGACTACACCATTAGATTTGCAAGGCCCTAACCCTTGTTCAGCTTCATGGGCTTGATTTCGAGGTCGTATTCTAGCATGGTTGCTATCCACTTACCTCTCCTCCCCTCTGGGTCAGGCTGAGTCAAGATATCCTTGATTGATTTTTTGGGCACGTAAGCGATAACATGGGAGTGCAATGTGTACATTTTGAACTCCTTTAGGGACTTCACTAAGGCATATGCTTGTTTCTCCATAATTTTGTACCTTAGTGGATCATTCATCAACGTTCTATTGAAATAAACTATGGGTTTTTCAAAGTCCTAATAATCTTTCTGCAATAGCACGTCGACAATCGTATGCTCCGAAGCGAATGAAAATAGGCTGAAGTCCTTTGTGAAATATGAACTGGCTCTCATGGGAGCTTTATTCAGCACTACTTTGATGTCTTCAAATGATTTCCTGGCCTCCGAGTTCCACTTGATCTCGTTCCCCTTTCTGAGCATCTAGGTGATATGTTTTATAATTTCTCCCAGGTTCAAAATGAACCCTCTCAAGAAATTCACTTTTCCCAAGAAGGATTACACTTCCTTCTGACTATGCAGGGTGCTGATTTTTACGACCCCTTCGACCCTGCTAGGGTCTATCTTGATACCCTCCTTCAAGATGATGTGCCCCAACAACTTCCCTTCTTACATCCCAAAATGTGATTTTTTTGGAATTAATGATATACCGAATTTCCTGCACTTCTAGAAAACTTTCTTCAAATGCTCGAGGTGTTGTTCGACGGAGTCAGAATATAATGTGATGTCATCCAGATAGATAACAATAAAATTTTCCTTTTTGTCAGCAAATGATATGTCCATTTCCCTCTAGAAGGTGGCTCTGGCGTTCATCAGGCCAAAAGGCATCTTGGCATACATGAATGTCCCCCATGGTGTCGTAAAAGCCGTATTTTCCCTATCATCTAGGTGGACCATGATCTGGTTATAACCCGAAAAACCATCCAACATGGACATATTTTGGGACCCCACTACCCTTTGCAGAATATAGTTCATTTTAGGGAGAGGTTAGTGGTCCTTGAAGGACACTTTGTTTAAGTTTTGAAAATCCACACACAATCTTATTTCGTCGCTCTTTTTTCTAACAGGTACCAAGTTGGCCACCCACTTAGATAACCTTAAAGAAACAATAATTTTAGCTTCGAAGAGTTTCTTTACCTCCTTTTTTATTAGCGGAAGCAGTAGGGGATTTATCCATCGCATCTTCTGTTTGAAATGCCTCTAGTCTTATTTGAGTGGGATGACATGTTGAATCACTTTAGTGTTGTACACCTTCAATTCGTCATAACTCCAAGCGAAAACATCGAGGAAATCCTTCATGAGCTTGATGTAGTCTTGCTTTACCTCTGGACTGAGCATTTTCAAAAATTTGATTATTTTTGGGTTCTCCTCAGTATTGATGTTGCAATCTTCAACATCCTTGTCATTTGCAATGATCTTGGGATTTCTAGCCACGTCGTTTTCGTCAAACATCTTTTCCAGTGGAACTAACCCCTTTGGGATGATATTATTTTTTAGTTGTACTATGTCCCTTCCTGTTATCTGGTTTTGGAAAGGGTCATCATCACCGCGTGCATTTTCACTCTCATCTTCTTCACAGCAGCACTCATCATCAATGCGTATGTTCATGAACTCATCACTCATTAGGAGGAACCTCTCCACCTATTTATCATTCTCAAACACTTTCTAATGTTTGATATTGTCAGGAACTGTCGGTATGTGTTTGACTTCGATCTCGTATTTGTTGTTTGGAAATATGGGAATTTTAAAAACCAAGGACGAGGTGACCAATGCATCGGCAATTTGATTCTGCACCCTCGGGATCACCAATAGCTCATACTCTGAGAATTCTTCGAGGAGGTCCAACGATAGGTTTTTGTATGCTCTCAGCCTGGGGTCTTTTGATTGATACGTTCCTTTCACCTGGTTTATAACCAACTCAGAGTCTCGGCCATGTTGTTTTTACATTCGAACGTGAGCTTGTACGAGTGCATTTTTGTGCCCACCTCGGGGGTTCTTATCCATACGTCGTCCCCTTCTCCGTCCTTACTGACAGCACCATCGGAACTCATGTTCCATGTCTTGTTTTCCGTGTGGTTCCTTGGGTCGACACACTCTGTTATTTGTTGCGCAGATTCCTCATCGATAATCATGATGGTTGTCAGCTCTTCTGCTTCGAAGCTCGGGTCAATGTAGAATATGGAGGATCCGACCTCAATGTCGACAGAGTAGATAGGATGGTTATTTTGTTGTGTCTTACTGCTTACCATGTATTTCAGTATCACTTCTCTGTACAACCGTCTATCCTGGCCAAAGATAGGAATGGTGGCGTATGACATGTCCATTTGCAGAGTCACCTTTAACTTTGCATCCCATGACCTGGAAAGCAGCATGCCAAACTTAGGAGGTATGTCAGCCATGACCACGTCCATAACCATGTTCTTCGAAGTAATTTGGCCCACTGACATGACCAATTCCTTGATGAGACCCAAGCACTTGACTTTCCTCGAATCAAAATAAAAAAGGTCCTTATAGGCTTTGGTGATGTCCAAACCCAACTCGTCCATGATCACCTTTGGCATGAGGTTGTGCAATGCACCTGAATCGAGCATGGCATTATGAAGGGTCATGTCATTAAATTTTAGACTAACATAGAATGGGGGAACATCCTTAGTATCACTTGTCTCCTCAATGCATGGACCAAACAAAATAGCAGGGTGATTATCTTGGACATTCAAAGTATCGGGGGTCCCTCCCATTTTTAGCATTTTAATAATTTTCTCCCGATATTCACCCTTTCTAATAAGTTCGTTAAAAGGGACAGATATTTTGATCTTGGCCATTTCATGCTTGAAGTTAAAGGGAGGACAAACCTTCTCTACCTCTTTTCCACACGCTTCCCGGCTTGTTTCCAGCGCTTTCCTTGGGGCCTCCTCCTTTAACTTTGCCTTTTCAGTTGCATCCTTGGTTGGGTCATCTGGCTTCGGTCATCTTGTGGAAGGGGTATCCCTAGGGATTTCCTTGAGGGATTTGTCTGATGAGGCCCTCTGATGGAGTTTGACTGTTGAGACTCCGCAGGCACCCTTTTGCTTCTGAGGTTGTATTGCTTTTGGAACTGCATATTGGCGTTGTGATAACCTTTTATGAATTCTTTTGTTTCCCAAGACAACGCACCATCCACTTCACAAAACAGTGTATCATCCATTTGCAGCACAAAATCATTGTTTTCTCTCATGTACTAATCATGTTCGCCCTTTGTTAAAAACACATTCGGGTTCTTGTCATCGTAACAATGGATTTGGTATTCGAACATCTGATTGATGTCCTCATCCATGTAATTGTTTTGGAATGGAGGCCTTGTATATTGGTCGCCCTGATCTCTCTGCTCCCTCTGTCTGATATGAGTAACTTGACCCCTTATGAGGTTTTGATTTCTAGGCTGGGGGTCATGTTGTTCTCGGGCAACAGGTATGTTTCCCATGGACATTCTCTCCATCAGTTTCTCCATTGTCTTCATCATCAAGTCGAATTTGTCATCTGAAGACTGATATGTCGATGGTTGTGCATCTCCTTGGGGTTTATTATCACCTCTATTGAATCTTTGTTTGATCTTCTCCAATGCTATCATTTTCACCTCGAATTCAATTGCGTCGCTCATCATTGCATCTAGATTTTTTTATCTTCTTTCTCTCAACAACAATTCAAAATCGTTGTCGAAGGAGTCGGAGTATCACAACTACGCAGCCTCGGGGGGTGGCTAGACTTCTACAGAAATCGAGTTATAAACCCTCATGAAACAGCCTGAGAACTCCTACACTATCTCCTCTGACACCCTCTTCATATTATTGTACTGCGTCAACAGTTGCAAGGGGTTCTTCTTGTCTCCCCATATAGTAATGAAAGATGTTTCAAACGTAGTGAAATCTCGAATACTTTCTGTCGGGAAGGATTTGAACCATTTTCTAACCTCCCTCGAGAGGCTCTGTGCAAACAACCTCATTTTTGTGTCTGCATAGTCTACCTCCTCTACGTCAACGAAATCATTGAACCAATCCATATGCCTCTGGCATGAAACGTTCCCTTTAGCATCATAGAGATTAATCCTCTAGCTTTAATTTTGGGGAAAATCATGCAGTTGGGCTGGAAGAATGAGGGGGGTGAATATGATGGCCATGGCTCTAGGAGGGTTGGGGTTTTGAGGGATATTATTAGACACTAGGGCTTGGAATCTCTTTTGGTCGAAAACTATAGTGTCCAAGCTGGTTTTCGACTTAGACCTGAACAGGGTTTGTTCAAATAATTCATTGAAATCAAGGTTGTCAATGCTCTGCACGTCATCTTTAGGTAAGGGCATACTTCTGTCTAGGTAATAGAACAGGTCTGGCGCTTGCTCTCTAGTCCTATGTAGAATTTTCTTGGGGTCGTACACAGGCTCTACAGGGTTTGGGTAAGGATTTTCTCTTGTATAAATTGCCTTCGGATCCAAGGTTCCTGAACTGTGCTACTTGGTTCTACTGGTATTTTTGATTGGATTCGCTAGAGTAAAGGTTTTAGCCAATATAGATGTTTGTCCCTTTGTTACCCTCAGGGGTCAAAACTGTAACTTTAGTCGTTTTCCCAGGGAAAATTTATTCAATTTCATCCCCAGCAATGGCGCCAGAATGTTAGCACTCTGTAAACTTCATTTGGCTGAGAAACGAATGACAAAGGCAACCTATAAACCAAATTTTAGACCGGAAACTATCCTTTTAGACCTGTAGAGGGCTGTCTCATGAGACTTTGTCTCGATATAGGATGTGGCTTTAAGCTGTCAGCTAGATTTAACGCCTTTGAATAATAAATTTCTGGTTATATTGACGCAAGAGAGTAAGACCTTGAGCTATGGAGTCGGTTTAATAAAAATGATAGAAACAAATAACTCGGTGACTCAACTTGAGAGGATAAAGGCTCAACGAGCAGCAATATTCAGTTTAAAATCACTGTGTTTGGTGGGGAGCACAACACAAGTAACTCGGAGCACCTCTGAGGATGAATTCGGAGTTAACTTAGAGGAAACGGTTCGTTTGAATGGTGTGAATCCCAGGGCACTGTGCAACGAATCCTATGTTTAAAATTACATTCTTATTCAGACAGAAATAGATATGAATAAAGAACACATGAAATACATACGCAATGAAAGGAAACAATACATCTGACTGCTACAATTAGAATATTTTCATCAAAGCTTCAAGACTTTTGCATTAAATTTCGATTGAACTCCAACTACATTCAATAGCCATTGTTTATACTATTTTTTCCAACCAACCTGGCTTACATTGAAAAGATAAAATATATAGGCAAGAGCGCCACTTGGTCTGCCCTTATCGCTAGCTATTGTCCCTAGAAATTAGGAAACTGACTATTCTATGCTAAATGATTCTTCGCATGACGCCTTTCCAATAATAGAAAACAACTGCATCTGGTCACATCATGACTTCTTGTATTCCACCATGGGAATTTGGTTATCAGTGAGGTCTCGTCATGGGGAGAGTGATGTGTCAAAACCTTCATTCGACGAGATACCTAAACGATCAAGTATTCTGACAGACTCCCTCCATCTACTGTAAAGGCCTTGATTTATGTCGGGTGCTGATTTGTTGGGGTGCCTGCACGGTGGGTGCCTGCAGACTGTTGTGATCGTTACCAAAATGAAAAAACCATCTAAGGGTGATGCCTCCTTCAAAATTGTCAAGATCCGCGCTCCATTTGATGATACGAGAATGAACTCGGTTAATCGTGTTTCTTCTGCGCACTGGAAAGAGATACGCAGACTTTCTCCTCGAATGCTTCACATTCCTTTCTTCTAATAGCCTCTATGTTTCGTGAAGCTGTATGATTGTATCTTGCGCCTCTATGATCTATCTCTTGAGCCATGTCACGTTTCCTTCGTGGCCTTGCGATGCTGACACTTCAAGGGTATTTGTTGCTAAATGTTGTCTTAGTTCCCTGTTTTCCTGGTAAAGTTCGGCGACAGCGAGTTGCACCTGCTTCAGCTGCTGAGATGACTCTCGAACATTAGTGCCCATGGAATCTTTCCTCCTTTTTCTGCTCCCACTTCCTCGGCTTGTGCCTTCAACAGGATTTAGTCGAATAGCGAGCATAAGTAATTCTTCAACAACCGGTTTTGCGCACGGCTTGTTTTGGACTTGGGTTTCCCCAGCTTCCTTGTTCTTCCTTGACCTTCCCCTTCTCTAGGGTATATTTTGTTGGGAAGACAGGGATTCTAACGTCTTTCCTTCCTTCACAGCTTCTTCCATTCCAGGCTTCGCGCTATGTGATATCATCACTTATGTGAGCTGAGGTAAAACTCCCTTTGGATCCTTGGGGGTGTCTGTTGTGAATGAGAATGAATCCCAGTCACTTTGGGGCTTGGGCCTATCACTTCTACCACTTCACATGCCCTTTCTTTCATTTTTGGAGGTTTCCATGGTGAAACCTATATTTGTCTTGCGCACGGTGGATCTGGAAAAGGCCCAAGGCGGAAATTCGATCAAGCTAGGCTTGCGATAAAAGATTACAAATGATGCATAAACCTAATTTGTGAATAAAATGTGTGAAGAGAATCTAAAATTTATAACAGAGCAGGCGAGAGGAGAAAATGTGCCAAGGAACATTGAATTCATGGCGACTGGATGTTTCGAAACAGACTGCAGATTTTCCATAGCACATCCGTGCATGTAAAGTACAGATGATAAGGGTTGCATAACATACATGATACAAACGTCGTGATTTTTCATTCTTCCAGCCTTCATAATGATCTAATAATGGTTACTACACTTGCCGATGTGACTTCTATTAACAACTTGCCTAGACCCGGGGCACATAGAAACTCCCTTTTTGACAGGATCCGACTCTTTGGGAACAAACTCGTACTATTTATGCATGTTTGGACTCTAACATCCCTACTCGACTCCAAGGGCCAACCGGCCACGTGTTGACTTCGACCCCTTTTTTGTTACGTACCTGACCTCACATGCTTTGACAAACAGGCCATAACTCAACTAAAACCGACTCTAATTGAAAAGAAAAATAGCGGTTCTAACAAGATCTACAAGATCAAGCATACTGCAGATGGAAGTATTGATAAGTATAAGGAAAGGTCTGTAGCAAGAGTGTTCTCCCAGAAACAGGGAGTAGACTATGAGGAAACATTTTCTCCAGTGGCCAGGTATACTTCTATCAAGACAACTATTTCTCTCGCTTCAGTTATGAAGTGGAAGATCCATAAGATGGATGTGAAGACGCCATTTCTCAATGATATGATTGAGGAGGAATTATACATAGATAAACCTCAAGGATTTGAGGTACATGGGAGAAAAACTCATGTGTGTAGGTTGAAGAAGGTGTTGTATGGACTCAAGCAGGAACCCTAGGCATGGTACTCAATGATTGATGGGTATTTGCAGAGCTTGGGTTTCACCAAGAGTGATGTAGATAACAACTTATATCTTCTACAAGTTGGTAAGGATCCTCTCATATTGGTGTTGTATGTTGATGATTTGTTTCTCACATGGGTTGAGAAACTCATTACCAGGTGAAAAAGGGAATTGGCCTTAGAGTTTGAGATGAAGGATATTGCATAGATGCATTACTTCTTTGGATTAGAGGCATATCAACATCCAGGAGAATTCTTCCTCGGACAAGGGAAGTATGTAGTTGAGATACCAAAGATATTTGGGATGATGGACTGTAAGTCCATTAACACACCTATGACCACCAATTTGAATATGTTGGGGACTTCAGATTTAGACTTGGTGGATCCCATGATGTACATACAATTAATTGGGTCATTTATGTATCTAGTCAATACTAAACTAGATATTTATTTTGTTGTCAACACCTTGAGTCAGATCATGGTAGAACCAAGGCAAGTGCATTGGGTTGTAGTAAAACATGTTCTTAGGTATCTTCGAGGTACGATTAGATTTGGTCTAATATATTTCGGAGATGATGGAGTGAGGTTGCATGGATATTTAGACTCAGATTGGACAAGTAGTGCAGTTAACAGGAAGAGAACTTATGGTGGTTTCTTCAACCTAGGATCAACAATGGTTTCCTTGTACAGTAGGAAGTAGACTTTCGTGGAACTGAGCTCAACAGAGGAAAATTATATGGCAGCTAGTTTGGCGAGTTGTGAGGCTATCTTTCTTAGCAAAATTATTTCAATATTATTTGTCCAGGAGTTGGATCCCATCATTATTCATTGTATCAATCAGAGCTCTATCTAGCTCATAGAGAACCCAATGTTTCACGAAAGGTCAAAACACATTGAGATTAGATTTCACTTCATCAGAGACAAAGTACAGAAGGGAGTAGTGAAGCTACAACACATTTCTACAAATGAGCAAACTGCAGATATTCTCACCAAATCCCTAGTAAAGGGGAAGTTTGTTTACTTCAAAAACAAACTAGGAGTGGTGTAGAATACCTCCCTCGCTAAGAGTGAGTGTTGATTTTTTGTAGCTTTGGGAGGTATTCCCACAAGAGTTCAGGGTGTCAGGAATGTGGGAATATTTTTTGGCACCAAATTATCCTTTCGTTTCATTGAAATTGTCTAGATAATGAGGCTAGGGCCTCATGGGCAAGTTGATGGGATTTGGGGGCTTGTGATGGGGTGTCACACCCACAAAGAGGAATGCAATATTCTAATTAATTGTTGATTTTAGGAAGGGCTCCTAAACTCACTCATTACACTTGTATATAAAAGAGAGAAGTCATTGTGACATTTTAAAAGAATGGGATCATGGAGTTAGCATAAGTGAGTAAACACTTGTGCTAGGAAGTATGGCAGTAGTGGCAAGGATATTTATGCACCTAGGCGATCTAGCCTTGGGTTTCTATATCAAATGTGGAAAGTGAGGAAGGATGCACGTGCAAAGGAGTCTGAGTTTTTTTGTGCATGTACGCGGGTTTCAGTGGGAATAGTCGCGTACGTACACGGTTTGCAGTGGGAACAATCACGTACATATGCATGTTGCAGTGGGAATAGTCGTGTACATCCATATAGAGCTTTTTTCGAGCAGGTGCAGATCCGTATAAGCTGACATGTGACGTCAACAGGTCATTTAGGTGGTCTACAATAGATTTGTGGGTAGAAGATATTTCCAGGGATTTGTTGAGGTTTGGTTTTCTATTTTGTATGGTTATTGGAGGACAAGTTTGTCCTCATATTTTGGTGATATTTGTATTGGCTGAGAGGTCAAGGTTGTCCTCATATTTGGTGATATTGTATTGGTTGGGATGGTTGGCTTTTCCCTTGGGATTTTTTAATTTGATAAAGTTACAAGAACATAAATATTGTGTCTCATATGTGTTGATAATTCATCTCTGATCTTTTTTGTTTCTGCTACATATAATTTCAGTCAATAATTTTCAGTGTAGAATTGTTCAGTGATAACAGCTAGGGTTTTACTGTTAGATCACTAGGAAGCAATTTTCAGATCTAAAAATTAGTCACATAGAGTTGCATGTGAAAATTGGCATCTCTTCTTGTACCATCAACAAAAATTAATACATAATCAGCAAAAATAGATGGGTCAAGTTTAGGGTTCTTCCAATTTTGATACCTTTCAACCCACCTGAGTATTTGGCCTCAATTATTTCCTAAGGCCTTCTACAATGATCATAAACAAAAAGGGAGATAAAGGGAATCCCTGCCTGAGGTATTTGTGAGGTCTAAAGAATGATAAGGTTGATCCATTGATTATTATTGCAAGAGAGAGTGAGACAATTCATAATCCAATTAACTAGTTGAACTCTAAATTCAATATGTATGAACATTATTTAATCATATTCAATCACTCTTCAACTTTAATAGGGTGGGTGCATGAAGTTGATTCTCAAAATCATTTCAACAAGAACACGTACTCGTTGTGAATTTGAGGAATGCATGCATGCTCTAGACATATACACACATTCTTATTTGAATAACTATGACCCTTGTCAAACCTCCATGCACTCACCATGGTTGCCTCCTATAATTAAGGCAACAATTTTAGCAATTTGTTCCATTGTGCTTATTTTCTTTCAAAATAATTAAAATTATTATTATAAATTGTATGCCACATTAAAATTTGAAATTGCCAAGTAAAATTTTGAATGGTGCCATGTAATTATCATAAATTATTGTCACATAAATACATTGCAATTGTATATAATTTATCACATAACGAAAATTAACAAAATATTAAGTTTAAGCAACACATTGTGTTTGATTGCTTTCAAAATTAGAGGAACCAAAACTTACATGTCTATACTAAATAATTTAAAATTCATAATATATTATTCCTTAAATTATAATACGAAGATAATATATTATTTTTCCCTAGAAAAGAAATCATATATTTCAATCAAGATGAAATAAAGATACATGTTGGATATGATTTAGGCATTCTTAACCAGAGAATATGAGATTTCTCATCTCGGGAGGATTAAAAAATATTCTTGTCCCCTTGCAAACAGGCCTCAAATCATAAGAAGTTTGATTGTATGAAAGGTTCTCAAATGAAGATTGAAAAAAACTGTTCCTATAGAAAATTGCCATCATTGAATTCTATCCACTTCCATATACCAACATCTATTGCAATCACTCTTTTGACGAATAATTTGTTTCCCGAATAAATTTTATGTAAACATTGATAATTTGTTCAAAGAAAATAGAGTTAAAAATTGATAATGATGCTTTCACTTCATCAAACATTGGGCTTAAAAGCATATTTGTCATTCTACTTTTTCCATTCATCTAATTGATTATTTTCATTAAGTCACGGAATATCTATATTTTTATATTCCTTGTTGAGTGGTCAATATATAGAGAATTTTCAGAGCAAGTAGTTTTGAAAAATTATTTGTGCCATCTCCTAGACCAGCCTTGAATTTAATTTTATGAGTATCATTAAGAAAATAGTACCACTAGCTCCTCCTTTTGGGGTTACCTTGACTCACACCATCAAAGTACCCCAAAGCCCTAGATTTTTCAGTAGTAGTATGGGACAACTATCTCATCACATGGGTTTTCATCCCTTTGAAATATGAAAAAATAGATTTATCTTGATAGGCGCATTGGATGGGAGGGATATACCATTTTTTCTTTCAAATATCCTTATATTTCTAGCTAACCAAATTCCCCATAAGTTATTAAAGGTGGGCCTTTGAATACTTTAAGTTAAAGTTTTTAGGCCCAATGTGTGAGACATTCTTCAACATGGTTCCTTGCCAATAGTTATTTATCCATACAAAGATGATATATGATGTACAATAAAAATTGAAAATGTTTTCTTCGTAAATATTGATTGACCTTTCAAAGGATGAAATTCCATTCATGAATCATTTCCACTTAATCTCATGACATCCTCAATTACATGAATTACAACATCTACATCACATTTATTTATCTATATCCTCTTTCAAACTTATTTCTTTTCCCTCCATTCCCAAACTATGGTTTTAATTGGAAGATATTCGAGTTTTGTATCATGGGGATTTGGTACCCAATATTGGTCTAATATTTTTAGTTGGGCCATAATTCCTTGGAAGATGAAACAATTCCATCCATTATTTTATGATCATTGTAAGAAACTAGTACCACTAGCTCCTCCTTTTGGGGAGTTACCTTGACTCGCACCATCAAAGAACCCCCAAGCCCCAGATTTGTCAATAGTAGCATGGGACAACTATCTCATCACATGGGTTTTCATCCCAAATTTGAAATATGAAAAAATCTATTTAGCTTGATAGGCACATTGGATGGGATGGATATATCGTTTTCAAATATCCTTACATTTATGGCTAACCAAATTCCCCGTGAATTTATTAAAGGTGGGCCTTTGAATACTTTAATTTAAAGGTTTTACGACAAATGTGTGAGACGTTATTCAACACGGTTGCTTTCCAATAGTTCTCTATCCCTATGAAGATAATACATGATATACAATAAAAATTGGAAATGTTTTGTTCATAATTATTGATTGACCTTTCAAAGGATGAAATTTCATCCATTAATGATTTCCACCTAATCTCATGACATCCTCAAGTAGAAGAAATACAACATCTACACTGCATTCATTTATCTGGATCCTCTTGCAATCTTCTTTTTTTTCCCTCCATTCCCGAACTATGGTTTCAGTTGGAAGAGATTCAAGTTTTGTATCATAGGGATTGGTACCCAATATTGGTCTAATATCTATAGTTGGGCTAGAATTATGATAATTTTATGATCATTGTAAATTTCATTTAAACTATTAAGAACTATTTCCCAATACACTACCTTATTTTTCCATTTCTCTATAACAATCAGAGAATCTTCAATATCAATAGTGTCTTTACACATTCTTATGTATGATGTAATTCCTTCTTTTAGTTATTTTAAATAGACCACATTCTCTTTTGGATGTAAGAAACATGGTTTCCCTAATAGACAATTTAGGTCAACCTTCATCATAATAATTATTACAAAATAGAAATAGTTCAATAGAATTTTACTGCAATTGCACATCTCTCTCTCTCTCTCTCTCTCT
>ML787233.1:309938-321635 GCA_009831015.1 Picea engelmannii
ATATAATCCAATTGAAATTTGTTTGTCCAATAATTGACATAATTAATATATGTTGATGTCTAGAATGGACAATTCTTAATAGAATTGTTCATTGGTAGCTAGTTACTTTGCATTTGCACAATTCTCATTGTAATTTCTATCTCCTAGCTTTTAGATATCAATTGTTGCTTCATAAATAGTAATTTTTCCTAAAGAGAACATATGCAAAGACACAATCTTAAAAATGGAAGTTGAACAATATTGCAATATAACTACCAAAAGAGGTAAATGAACAATGGTAATATTTTTTATTTTTTCAAAATTTCACAAAAATCCTTTGTAATTAAATGTAACAATTGATGTTCTTAATAGTAAAAGTTTATAAACCCTTGCAAATTTTGGAAACAATTATCAGTGTACATTAGATTCAATCACGTTAAAATTCATTAATACTATCAACTTCGAAACAAATGTTAATTGGAAAATAGTTCAACAACAAAAATAATTCTTTAATTGCAAAAATGTAAATTGGAAGATACCAAAAGCGAACATTGCCATGCAAATCTAGCTAGTCTAACAATCCATCCATTATGTAGTTCACTTTAAAAAGTTAACATTCTTGATATTGAAGGAAATATTGTGTTTACATTGGAGTAGGCAACAAAAGATGCTTCTTGGATTTTGGTCACAACATTAATAACAAAAAATCAATAGTAGACTGCATATCACATACTAGAAAAGTTATCCCATAAGAAATAGAAAATATTTTCATAATGTATGCATCTCCCTTAGTGAAGTACATTTATGTACAAATATCCCCAGCATCCATCAACATGTGAACATGGTAGACTTTTCATGGAAAAATATATTGTCAATATAGTTTATAGCTATTTGAGCGCATTTCAAACTAATAAAAAACAAAGGATGGAAATAGTTAAACATGATGCATTGTTAACAAGGATTTTATAGCTACATGGTGTTGATATTTTAAATTGCAATTGAGCCACAACACAAAAATACTTCTATAGGCTAGGCGGGAGAAAGAAAGATGGGGATGGAATCCTAGTGATGCTTAAATCCCTAAACGAACTACTCGTGAAAGAGGTTGATTTTGTAATAAATTTATTGGAGCCTTTCCATGTTATGGGTATGCAGAGTCCTTAATGTGTACATGCTTATTTTAAGATGAGCCTTCGGTTAGTAATTTATTATGCTTTAGATATAAGGTTAGTATATAGAAATAAACACTAACAACTATGTTACTTAATAAAAATTAACATTTAGATGTAGAAATGAATTAAAATAGTTAAATCTACACTATCAGGTAGCATGTACAACACAAAAATATGAAATAATATGCAATTGTGAGTTAAAAACTACTAGAAACAAGGTGATATAACTAATTATATTCTTAAAAAAAAAAATTAAAACTGCATATGTACGACAATTGCAAAAAATAAAGTTGAAAACATGTTTATTAAGTAAAGTAAGAAAGTTGTAGCAAAATAATATAATACACACAAAAAAAATGTAAATCTATTAATCAAAATGTAGTTGACAACAAAACAACCCAAAAGTGCTAGCAATTGGATCAGTTGTTGAATGTTTTCAAAACTGTGTGTTGTTTACATTATCCAAGAAACATGCAAGGTGAAGCCTTAGATAGTGCAAAGGGGGAGATTGTTGGATGGTTAGTTGTCATTGACTTCAACCATTGGAAGAATGATATTGGTGATTGATGTCAACCCTTAGAGATTGATTTCAACCCATGGAGAGGTCTAGATATGTTGGACACTTGATTGAAATTTGTATTATCGATATTGATGATGTGTTAATTGGGTGCATTTGATGTAGTCTACATGTAGCCCCAGAGGTGTAGTTATGGGAACCTAAGTTGATTGAGGAATAACGACATGAAGGTCAATGAAATCACAGGTAACACTATCATATATGGATAGTACACATCATGATGTTTCCGATGATATGTGGAACTCCACGTGGTTCCTCACGGTTAGGGAGATATGGCCTTGTAAAGTTGGAAGCCCCAAATAGTGGTCAAGAAGACCCTAGTTGGTTACAAGTCTTAGTCAAAGGGTAAAGTGGTTGCAATAGGAAATCCCTAAAGTAAGGAGAGAGGTTACTATGAAAAATTATATAAAAACCTCAAGGCATCTCTCATAAACACACTCACACACTTAAAATTGATTATCTATTTTGTGAATGTTATGGTCTAGTATTGTGATATTTTGGCTAGTTTGTGATGACATTTTTTTGAGGTTGTGAAGGAAGGTCGAAGGTGAAAGTATCGGAGTTGCAACAAGCATGAGTAACCCTAGTTTATGAGGTATCTGGGAGTTGCATGTCAGAAGGGCGCGTATGTACGTGGGATATAGTGGAGGAAAGCGTGGATATCCACAGGATGTAGAAGAGCAAGTCGCGTATATGTAAAAATAATTGTGAAAGGTTGTGAAGGGATGTTGGTACCAGGTTGTTGAGGACTATGGAAGAGTTACAGGTCAATTTATAGTACATAAGGTCAACTACGGGATCAGAGGTAAGTTTTAAAGGGTTATGGTTATGGTGTTATGGTACATGCATGGTAATGACAGTATGTGATATGGTACATCTTGGTGATGTTATGGTACATTTATTAGAAGCATCATTGGCTATCTTGGTGTATGGTTTGGTTACATGTTATGGTGCACACTTGAGGCTTGGTATATTGTGAGGTTGTATCTTGGTGATATTGAGGAGCATTCTTGAGGCATGTGTTTGTGATATTTGATTTATGTCTCGAGGCACATCATTGGATGCATGGTACATGCTCGTTGAGGTCTTCTTAGTGAGATACATTGTTGGTTCATATCTTGGTTTATTGGTATATGGTGTATGGCATGATATGGTATATGATTGGTACATGTTGATGTACATGGTTGATGCACAGTTTGGTACAGGTGTTGGTGCATGGTTGATGCACTTGTTGTGATACAGGTTTGGTGCATGGTTGATGCACTTGTTTTGATATAGGTTTGGTGCATGGTTGATGCACTTGTTGTGGTACATGGTTGATGATACAAGTTGATGCATGGTTGATGCATGGTACAGGATGGTACTTGGTTGAGACACATATCTTGTGATGGTATGTGGTGATGTTGGTACATGCTTGGTAGAGGCATGTGTTGGTGATGTTGAGCATATGGTTTCAGATATGCTCTTGGTGATCTTGTCATGAGTTTCATGCAGATGAGAGTGGATCTAGTTTCGTGGATGAGACAGTGATTGTTTGGAAAATTTGTTATGATCAGTTGACAATGACAGGTTACAAGTTGTTGACAATGGAAGTGACAAAGTTTGTAGCAGTGATAATGGAAAATTCTATGACATTTGGTCTACACTTATATTTTAGGGCGACATGACAGGGTAAGGAAAGGGAGTTGTAGCCTCCTTCGGTTTGGTGTTGGAGAATCAGGGAGTTGGAGCTTCCTTCAGGTTGGAGCCTAAGAATTAAGTGGTTGTAGCCACCTTTCAGTTGGATCCGGAGAAACCAGGGGGTTGTAGCCTCCTTTTGGTTGGAGCCAGAGAGTTCAGGGAGTTGTATATTCCTTTAGGATGGATCCTATAAATAGGGGGTTGTAGCCTCCTTCCAATTGCAACTAGAGAATTTGGAAGTTGGTGCTTCCTATGAATGAATTCTTGATATATATAATAAATCATTTTTTGGTTTTCTCCCATTTGAGTTTCCATGTAAATATTGGTGTACTGTGTATTTTAAGTGATGTTTCTTATGATTATATGCTCATGATAAATTGAATGCAATCATAGATTATACATTGATGATAAATTGTTGAACATTGTTGATAAAGTGAAAAATATATATTGTGGTTAAAAGTGGTATAAATTGCTCATACTGATTCACCCACCCCCGTCAGTATTCCAACAGTACATACACGGGTTGCAGTGGAAACAGTGGCGTACATCCATATAGAGATTTTTCTAGGTAGGTACAGGTTTGTATAAGCTAACATGTGATGTTGACACGTTGTACAGGTGGTCTGCAATAGATTTGTGGGCAGAAGATATTTCCAGGTATTTGTTGAGGTTTGGTGTTTTGTTTTGTATGGTTATTGGAGGATATTTTGTTGAAATTTATATTGGCTAAGAGGAAAAGGTTGTCCTTAGATTTGGTGATATTGTACTAGTTGGGAGGGCTATTTTTTCCCTTAGGATTTTTGAATTTGATAAAGTTACAAGAACATAAATATTGTGTCTCATATGTGTTGATGATTCATCTATGATAGTTTGTGTTTCCTCTGCATATAATTTTAGTCAATAATTTTCAGTGTAAAATTGTTCAGTTATAACAACTAGGGTTTTACTATTAGATCACTATGAAGCAATTTTTAGATCTAAAAATTAGTCACATAGAGTTTCATGTGAAAATTGACATGGTATCAGAGCTTGGGATTTGTAGAGAAGGGGATCATCTTGAGACACATTCGTTGGCTACAACACTAGAGGAGTGTTGTTCATATTCTTGTTTCGAACAAGTCACCATGGATACTTGGCTGGTGGATGGTGGATCTTCTCGTCATATGGCAGGGTCACAAAAATCACTCACCAGTCTAATAGAGAAGAACTCACAATTGCAAGTATAACTTGGGGACAATTCCAAGTATGTATTAAAGGAAGTTGGAACAACTTTGTTTCAACTAAAGTCTGGAAATCCTCTCAAGATGAGTGAAGTGTTGTATATACCTGGACTAAAGAAGAACTTACTTTATATCTCTTCCTTGGAGGACAGAGGGTATGCAGTGGATTTTGTTGATGGGAAGGTTCTTGCTTGGACAAAGGGATTGAGTCTTGACTCAGTAGAAGTCAATGGGACTCATGATGACTGTCTCTACAAGCTAACAGCTTATCCAACTCAACCCCTGGTGCATGACAGTGACAATCTATGTGAATTTTGGCATAGGATATTGGGACACTTACATTACCAGGTACTACAAGTATTGAGGAAAATGGCTACAGGTCTTCCAGATTTCGAAACCGAACACCAAAGAGTATGCATAGGTTGTGCACTTGGAAAGAATTCCAAAGTTTCTTTTCGAAGTAGTGACAATAGTTCCAAGAAGATCCTGGATTTGGTACATTCAGATGTGTGTGGACCAATGTCAATTCCATCCACAAGTGGTTGTCAATTTTACATGAAATTTATTAATGATTATCCCACAAGGACGTGGATTTACTTAATAAATACTTAGGATGAAGTCTTCATTAAATTCAGGGAGTTTAAAGTTCTGGTGGAGAATCAAACAGGAAAGAAGATCAAATTTTTGAGGTCAGACAATGGAGGTGAGTATACCTCCAACGAGTTCAAGAAGTTTTGTAAGCAAGCATGGATTAAGAGGGAGATGACATTGTCTTTCAACCCACAACAGAATGGGGTTGCGGAGAGGAAGAAACAGATCATAACCGAAGTTTCCAAGGTAATGTTACATGACCATGATCTATCCATGATGCTTTGGGCATAAGCATGCAACACCACGATTTATGTTCAAAATAGGAATCCTCATAGGATCTTGGAGGACAAGACTCTTGAGGAAGCATTTAGAGGAGTGAAACCTGAGATAGGGCATCTAAGGATCTTTGATTCTCCATTATACATTCATGTTCCTAAGGAGAAGAGAAAAAAGTTGGAACCTTCTAGTAGAAAGGGCACGTTTGTAAGATACAATGAGACTTCGAAGGCATACTGTATCTACATTCCAAGACAATGATATTTTGAGGTTAGATAGGATTTTAGGTTTGAGGAGGACTTGGCCTTTAGGAGGTACCTTGAGATTACATCAAGTGGTGAGAAGAAGGAGGCTCCAAAGATTGATGAATGTTCAGTCCCTTTTAGTACAGAGGAGAAAACCTCAAACCATGAGGAGGAGTCAGAGGAGTTGGTGGATCTAGTGGATCCTCCAGACACGAGACCTAGATGGCTTCAAGAGACATTGAAGGGCATTGAGGGACATATAGTCCCCAGAGACACCTGCGGAGAGAGAATAACTCTGGAGAGATTTGGCTCAGATGTGGCTCTTATGAGCAATATCATTGATTCTGAGCCTTCCATTTTTTAGGAAGCAACAGACCAGTATGTTTGGAAGGATTCCATGATGGAGGAGTACCAATCCATCATGAAGAATGACATATGGGATATAGTTCTTAGAACAAAATGGAAGTCGGTAATGACTTCCAAGTGGATCTACAAGATCAATCATACTGCAGATGGAAGTATTGAGAAGTATAAGGAAAGGTTTGTAGCAAGAGGTTTCTCCCAGAAAGAGGGAGTAGACTATGAGGATACTTTTTCTCCAGTGGCCAGGTATACATCTATCAAGACAACTATTTCTCTCGCTTCAGTTATGAAGTGGAAGATCCATCAAATGGATGCGAAGACAACATTTCTCAATGGTATGATTGAGGAAGAAGTATACATAGATAAACCTCAAGGACTTGAGCTACATGGGAGAAAAACTCATGTGTTCAGGTTGAAGAAGGTGTTGCATGGACTCAAGTAGGAACTCGAGGCATGGTACTCAAGGATTGATGGGTATTTGCAGAGCTTGGGCTTCACCAAGAGTGACGTAGAAAACAACTTATATCTTCTACAGGTTGGTAAGGATACTCTCATATTGGTGTTATATGTTGATGATTTGTTTCTCATAGGGGATGAGAAACTCATTACCAGGTGCAAAAGGGAATTGACCTTAGAGTTTGAGATGAAGGATATTGGATTGATGCATTAATTCTTTGGATTAGAGGCATAGAAGCAACCAGGAGAGATCTTCCACGGACAAGGGAAGTATGCAACTGAGATACTGAAGAGATTTGGGATGATGGATTGTAAGTCCATGAACACACCTATGACCACCAATTTGAATATGTTGGGGACTTCAGATTTAGACTTGGTGGATCCCATGATGTACATACAATTAATTGGTTCATTGATGTATCTGGTCAATACCAGACCACATATCTATTTTTTTGTGAACACCTTGAGTTAGTTCATGGTAGAACCAAGGAAAGTGCATTGGGTTGAAATAAAACATGTTCTTAGGTATCTTAGAGGTACGATTAGATTTGGTCTAAGATATTTTGGAGATGATGGAGCGAGGTTGCATGGATATTTAGACTCAGATTGGACAGGTAGTGCAATTGACAGGAAGAGCACTTATGGTGGTTGCTTCAGCCTAAGATCAACAATGGTTTCACGGTATAGTAGGAAACAAACTTTCGTGGCACTGAGCTCAACATAAGAAAAGTATATGGCAGCTATTTTGGCGAGTTGTGAGGCTATCTGGCTTAGAAAAATTATTTCAAGATTATTTGGACAAGAGTTGGATCCCATCATGATCCATTCTATCAATGAGAGCTCTATCAATATCAAAGAGAACTTGGTGTTTCACGAAAGGTCAAAACACATTGAGATTATATTTCACTTCATTAGATACAAAGTACAGAAGGGAGTAGTGAAGCTACAACACATTTCTACAGATGAGCAGACTGTAGATATTCTCACCAAACCCCTAGTAAAGGGGAAGTTTTTCTACTTTATAAACAAACTAGGAGTGGTGGAGAATACCTCCCTCGCTAAGAGGGAGTGTTGATTTTTTGTAGCTTTGGGAAGTATTCCCACAAGAATTCGGGGTGTCAAGCATATGGGAATATTTTTTGGCACCAAATTGGCCTTTCGTTTCAGTGAAATTGTCCCGAGAATGAGGCTTGGGAATCATGGGAAAGTTGATGGGATTTGTGGGATTGTGATGGGGTGTCACATCCACAAAGAGGAACACAATATTCTAATTAATTGTTGAGTTTAGGAAGGGCTCCTAAACTCACTCATTAGACTTGTATATAAAAGAGAGAAGTCATTGTGACATTTTAAAAGAATGGGATCATGGAGTTAGCATAAGTGAGTAAACACTTGTTCTAGGAAGTATGGCAGTAGTGGAAAGGATATTTATGCACCTAGGCAATATGGCCTTGGGTTTCTGGATCGAATGTGGAAAGTGAGGAAGGATGCACGTGGAAAGGAGGCTGAGTTTTTGTGTGCATTTATGCGGGTTTCAGTGAGAACAGTCACGTACGTACATGGGTTGTAGTGGGAACAATCACGTACATATGCATGTTGCAGTGGGAACAGTCACGTACATCCATACAAATCTTTTTTCGGGCAAGTGCAGATCCGTATAAGCTGGCACGCAACGTCAACAAGTCGTTTAGGTGGTCTACAATAGATTTGTGGGCAGAAGATATTTCCAGGGATTTGTTGAGGTTTGGTTTTCTATTTTGTATGGTTATTGGAGGACAAGGTTGTCCTCATATTTTGGTGATATTTGTATTGGCTAAGAGGATAAGGTTGTCCTCAGATTTGGTGATATTGTACTGGTTGGGATGGTTGGTTTTTTCCTCAAGATTTTTAAATTTGATAAAGTTACAAAAACATAAATATTGTGTCTCATATGTGTTGATGATTCATCTCTGATCTTTTTTGTTTCTGCAACATATAATTTCAGTCAATAATTTTTAGTGTAGAATTGTTCAGTGATAACAACTAGGGTTTTACTGTTAGATCACTAGGAAGCAATTTTCAGATCTAAAAATTAGTCACATAGAGTTGCATGTGAAAATTGACATCTCTTCTTGTACCATCAACAAAAATTAATACATAATCAACAAAAATAGATGGGTCAAGTTTAGGGTTCTCCCAATTTTGATGCCTTTCAACCTGCCTGAGTATTTGGCCTCAATTATTTCCTAAGGCCTTCTACAATGATCATAAACAACAAGGGAGATAAAGGGCATCCCTGCCTGAGGTCTTTGTGAGGTCTAAAGAATGATAAGGTTGATCCATTGATTATTATTGGAAGAGAGAGTGAGATAATTCATAGTCCAATTAACTAGTTGAACTCTAAATTCAATATGTATGAACATTATTTAATCATATTCAATCACTCTTCAACTTTAATAGGGTGGGTGCACGAAATTGATTCTCAAAATCATTTCAACAAGAACATGTACTCGTTGTGAATTTAAGGAATGCATGCATGCTCTAGACATGTGCACACATTCTTATTTGAATAACTATGACCCTTATCGAACCTCCATGCACTCACCAAAGTTGCCCCCTGTAATTGATGCAACAATTTTAGCAATTTGTTCCATTGTACTTATTTTCTTTCAAAATAATTAAAATTATTATTAGAAATTGTATGCCATAATAAAATTTGAAATTGCCAAGTAAAATGTTGAATGGTGTCATGTAATTATCATAAAGTATTGTCACATGAATACGCAATTGTATAGAATTTTATCACATAACGAAAATTAACAAAATATTAAGTTTAAGCAACACGTTGTGTTTGATTGCTTTCAAAATAAATAAAAATTATGATTAAAAATAGCATGTCAAATTAGAGTAACCAAAACTTACATGTCTATATTAAATAATTTAAAATTCCTTAAAATATAATATGAAGATAATATATTATTCCTTAAATTATAATACGAAGATAATATATTAATTTTCCCTAGAAAAGAAATCATATATTTCAATCAAGATGAAATAAAGATACATGTCGGATATGATTTAGGCATTGTTAACCTGAGAATATGAGATTTCTCATCTAGGAAGGATTAAAAAATATTATTGTCCCCTTGCAAACAGGCCTGAAATCGCAAAACGTTTGTAGAAATTCAAATTGCTTAAGAATTCAAGCATAGTCTTCGTAAGAAGTTTGATTGTATGAAAGGATCTCAAATGAAGATTGAAAAAATCTGTTCCTATAGAAAATTACCATCATTGAATTCTATCCACTTCCATATACCAACATACTATTGCAATCACTCTTTAGACGAATAATTTGTTTCCCGAATAAATTTTATGTAGACATGTTCAAAGAAAATAGAGTTAAAAATTGATAATGATGCTTTCACTTCATCAAATATTGGGCTTAAAAGCATAGTTGTCATTCTACTTTTTACATTCATCTAATTGATTATTTTCATTGAGTAAACACCTATATTTTTTATATTCCTTGTTGAGTGGTCAATTTAAGAGAATTTTCAGATCAAGTAGTTTTGGAAAATTATTTGTGTCAACTCCTAGACCAACCTTGAATTTAATTTTATAAGTATTATTAAAAAAATATTACCACAAGCTCCTTTTGTTGGGGGTTGCTTTGACTCACACCATCAAAGTACCCCCAAGCCCCAGATTTGTCAGTAGTAGCATGGGACAACTATCTCATCACATGGGCTTTCATCCCTTTGAAATATGAAAAAATGGATTTATCTTGATAGACGCATTTGATGGGAGGGATATACCATTTTCAAATATCATTACATTTCTAGCTAACCAAATTCCCCATAAGTTATTAAAGGTGGGGCTTTGAATACTTTAAGTTAAAGGTTTTACGCCCAATGTGTGAGACATTCCTCAACATAGTTCCTTGACAATAGTTATTTATCCATACGAAGATAATATATGATGTACAATAAAAATTGGAAATGTTTTCTTCATAAATATTGATTGACCTTTCAAAGGATGAAATTCCATTCATAAATCATTTCCACTTAATCTCATGACATCCTCAAGTAGATGAACAACAACATCTACACCACATTTATTTATCTATATCCTATTGCAATCTTATTTCTTATCCCTCCATTCCCAAACTATGGTTTCAATTGGAAGAGATTCAAGTTTTGTATCATGGGGATTTGGTAGCCAATATTGGTCTAATATTTTTAGTTGGGCCATAATTCCTTTGAGAATGACTCAATTCCATCCATTATTTTATGATCATTGTAAAGAAATAGTACCACTAGCTCCTCCTTTTGGGGAGTTACCTTGACTCGCACCATCAAAATACCCCCAAGCCCCGGGTTTGTCCATAGTAGCATGGGACAACTATCTCATCACATGGGTTTTCATCCCAAATTTGTAATATGAAAAAATCTATTTAGCTTGATAGGCACATTGGATGGGAGGGATATATCGTTTTCAAATATCCTTACATTTATGGCTAACCAAATTCCCCATAAATTTATTAAAGGTGGGCCTTTGAATACTTTAAGTTAAAGGTTTTACAACCAATGTGTGAGACGTTCTTCAACACAATGCCTTGCCAATAGTTCTCTATCCCTACGAAGATAATACATGATATACAATAAAATTTTGAAATGTTTTGTTCATAAATATTGTTTGGCCTTTCAAAGGATGAACTTTCATTCATTAATGATTTCCACCTAATCTCACGAAATCCTCAAGTAGAAGAAATACAATATCTACACTGCATTCATTTATTTGGATCCTGTTGCAATCTTCTTTCTTTTCCCTCCATTCCCGAACTATGGTTTCAGTTGGAAGAGATTCAAGTTTTGTATCATGCGGATTTGGTACCCAATATTGGTCTAATATCTTTAGTTGGGCTAGAATTATGATCATTGTAAATTTCATTAAAACTATTAAGAACTCTTTCCCAATACACTACCTTATTTTTCCATTTCTTTGTAACAATCAGAGAATCTTCAATGTCGATAGTGTCTTTACACATTCTTAAGTATGATGTAATTCCTTCTTTTAGTTATTTTAAATAGACCTCATTCTCTTTTGGATGTAAGAAACATGGCTTCCCTAATAGGCAATTTAGGTCAACCTTCATCATA